>NBZA01015874.1:0-92251 GCA_003054995.1 Aleochara bilineata | reverse complement strand
TGAGATATTCTCAATGAGACGAAATACAGCCGATCCAGCCAATGTGTGCTGGTTCATCAACCACAGCACACCGCTACCTGCAAGGTAATTTAATCTCATATTGGATTATGTGGGTTGCTTTGTGCATCCAATTCAATACACCTCTCATTAGGCAAAGGAATTAGTTTTCATTTTATTTTATTTTTAGATTATACACTCTTAGATGAATAAGGGCCGATGAAATAACATATTATGAGACATTTGCTTGCACCATGACCACGCTTGTGGCATGGGCATTTGGCTGGAAAGGGATACAAGAGACTGGAGAATGAATGACTGACCAACACGATAAAAATTGCTTGTTCGTTACGTTCACGTTTTATTTCGTTTGTGCGCCATTGGCACATTCTCGTTGCTTTCGCAATGTAATGAGGGCTTATACTCGAATTATCTGTTCGATTGCCCATCGTTGGCATAAATTGAGCGCATCGAACAGTCGTCAGCGTATTCGTTATCACCTTATCATTGCGCATTCGTAAAAATCCTCGCCGGATTGATTCGCAGGCTGGTGGTAATTAAGATCACATCTCATCGCTGGACTGGAACAAACAGCGATCAGCACTCACTCTGTGTATCCTTAATTGGAGTACAAGCACGTTGAATATGGATACAGCCGAGCACATATTCATTTCATGTTATTACGGTTACAGTTGTGGCTCATCCGAGCGCGAATCGAAAGCGGTCAAGGCTGTTCGTTGCCTACCACATTCTGACAATAAGCATGGCAGGCAAGACAGGGCATGCTGTTTGCGGATGTGCACGAATGCTAATCAAGAATAAACCAGAAGCAAAAGAAAAGTGAACGAGGCGGAAGTGCAAACGAGCGCCTGCATGCCCTAGTTGTGTGCAAGACGCCGCGTGACTTATGGAACGCAACTGGACGTGAATGCATCGTCCCCACGGACGGCATGCCTCCAGGTCGTTGCGTTTTCCATTTGCGCCAGATTTATACAGACGGGTCCCGGTGTATTTCGAATGTCTAGGTTGCTGTAGGGGAGCGCACCTGTATATTTGCATTTGAAGAGAGCCAAAGAGATCCAACGCGTTTAACCAACAACAAATGCCAGCTACGTCGAGTCGAGTCGAGAGCTAAAATATATCTATAGCTAGGGCCCGCTGCGAGTTGCCTCTTGCCTATCGAGCCAGACATGATGGCACAATGTCAGAAAAATCAAAACCATCACGAGGTTTCATGGCGAATGCGGTGGACAACAGACAACAGCAGATCCATTTCATATTTTCGCTGTTTTGCAAAAGTCATTTAATTTGTTTTCGATGTGAGATGGCGTTCTAATTTCATTCGCGAAGCAAGATGGAGGTCTTTTAACATTATACGTTAAATATCTTAAAATTCATTTCTATCTAGCTAAGGAAATGCCTGGGTGTATCCTTAGAATTTCTTCCTCACCGACGAGGCAGACTTCAAATGCGAAGTGTAACGCCGAGGGGCAATTTCAATGGAAATGTTTGTTTATAGAAGACTGGCTGGCGCATTAGCGGGCATTTGGCACTGATATCAAATGATGTAAAATGAATGCGCTTGTGATTGTAATTGTTGAGATAATTGCTAATGTCGACTGTGAGTTTCCTGTTGAACGCCGAGGACGAGTGTTGAGATTCACTCTGAGATCGAGCAGAGCACTTGCAGTTTCCATAATCATTATCATCCTGATTCGGTTCTGCTCGCTTTGCCATCGGCACTTAGCGTTTGTCTACTCTTCTCTACTCTACTTCTAAGATGTACTTTCATTGATTAGCAATTTGTTATGGATATTTACTAGAAGGCGGAAGCTGGAGATGAAAGATGAAGGAAGCATAAATACAGGGACTGAGGAGACACATACATACATACTTGTATACGCGCGCAATTAGATTTGTTGCGAAGCAAGTTTTCCGAGCAAGTAAATAGCTTCATATCAGCAGTTCTGTTCATGTTTTTGCATAACAGACAACCGCGCACTGTCAATATTAAAACAATATATGTATGTACATAGATGTAAAACAAAATGCGCTATTTGAAATTGCGAATATGTATAGCAGTTGCGAGTGGCTGTTAATAAACAAAAATGAATCAGGCCAGGCCTTTGCCTGGTTGGTTAGCTTTGTTCTGCTGCAATATTAAAATCATAATAGATGCGTATTAATGTATTCCAGTTGAACAGCATGGGCTGAAATTTCAAACGTGGCGCATTGTTTGTCATTACAATGGCAGTCATCGAAATAATTACAAGATATGTACATATATGAGTGTTTTTAAACAAGTCATAAGCCATGCAAAACAATTTTTGAGTGAACTACATCAATTCTGACAGTTTGCATGGAGGTAATTAAATGATAATTAGAATTTAATAACTGCATAATTAGATAGGAGTTCTTATACACGTTGTGCTTTTGGCGTTGCTATTGTTATTATGTATTGTTGAATGGTAAGCTAGTGCTTGATTGTTGGAAGAACAAATAGCTGAAGAAAAAAAGGCACAAATGAAAACCGCCTGGATTGCAATGGCATTGGCAGCAAGCAACGCACGGTGCGCTGGCTTCTTTGGCTGTTGGATTATATTTCTAGTCTGTTGTAAAGGTAGTGGAAATAGCAGCTGAAAGGAATTGAAAAAAGGAAAATTTGCCATGAAACCGAACGCGCACGCCGCCAACAAAAGAGTTTCGCGCCTTTGTTATACTTGAAACCTATACATTTATCTCACACTACTACTGGCTCAAGATGATTTCAAAAGCAAATTTGTCTCAGAACTTCAAGAATATGACACTACAAACGTCAAAACTAAACCAATGATAAGCAAACTATAATATATACGAGTATGTATGTACAAGAATCCTATAATAGTTAATGTTAAATATTTTTGTTTTAGGTTTAACTAGGAAATTCTAGAAATGGGATTACGTTTATTTATGATAAGTCACACACTGTATATTGTTCTGTTGCATTTGTGATTTACGCACCCGTCGATTCGCAAGGCGCTTGCGGTGGCGGCGGTGGTGGCGGTGCTCCCTGATGGCTTCGGCCAGCTTGGCTGTCCGTCCATCCCACAAGATTTATCGACGTGTTTTATTGTCGGATAAGGATTTGCATTGCGCATTATTATTCCGACCTCATTTATCGGAAACGCATTAGATATAGATATAGCGGGAGCCGAGGCGCTTTTCTTCATCGCATTCCACTCGAATTGCTCGCATGCTCGAATGGCAAGTCCATTGAAATTGCTTCGGCTTACGCTTGCGCTTGCCCCCGAACTATCGGCTCCAGGCTAAGAAACCATCCACTTATTTAATCGCATTGTTATTACGCTCACATAAACAAATGGATCATTTTTATTCGCGTATTGGCAATTGTTTTACGAGTGCAGTTGAGGCGAGCAATCGCCTGCCACACTAAGCGGAATTTTAATTTTAACGAGATGTTCATCTGTTCTTTTCGTTTACTTTCTTTTCTTGAACATGCTATGCTGTATAATCTATAACGATGATTGGTATTCTCATATATATATCTATCACTTATGGACGCTTAATAAGTCAAGTACAATACAAGTCGAGGTCTCCGCGGAACTGATAACCTTATCACAGACACGCGATGTCTATTTACTCATTGCGTATTGTAGACGACAAATCGCACGCGTGGTGTGCTAACCAGCATTCGATATGCATATGTAATTAACATTCGTATATACTAGATGGAGGCTTTCTACTGGGTGTTTGCCCACATTTTACCAAGCATTATCGCAAGTTTAATATAAATTTAATAGAAATTCTATATAGTATAGATAAATGTACGTAATATGTACTCGTATGATGTAGAAGTTTTATAGTGTGTGAAAGCGTGCCAAGCACAGATTATGAAGTGATGTTACAAGGATGTAAGTTGTGGAGTTGTTTGAGGAGCAGATAACATTGAACATGTGTGTAATCAACGGTGCAATATTGGCGCACGTGTGATTATAGGCGTGAGGCGGCTTGCCGCGTCAGTGGATCACCTCACAGCCGCCCCCAGGGACACCGCCAGCATACGCGATGCCTGTGCCTGCGTGGCGCGTCTGTGTCTATTGAGACATATTGAGCAGATAGGGCACGTATTCCACTTAATTTAAATATTTACAAAGCGTGTGCCAGCTCGTTTGTCTTGTGATCCGATGATCGAGCTTCGGGCGTCCATTTTCGTGTCATTCTTCCATGTTCACCCTTATTTCTTTTTAGATTTATGTTTTCTACTTATATCAAGATACGGTTGCGATGAGGAAGACGGTTATGTTTGGCAACTAATTGTGAGGTAATTAAAAGCGTAAAGACATTAGCAAGTGCAGTTCAGTGTGATGTGAGACATCCGGGCGCAAAGCCGGCAGTATTTACGAGCGAGCAGAAGGGAAGAGGATGATGAGGAGGAGAGTCTGGCGTCTTCTCTTCATGATTGCGAGGGTGCTCACGTGCGCCGCGCGTTATTATTCGCCACATTGCATCGCGACGCTACGCGAGGCAAACTTTCCTTAGGTTTTATATTACTTTCATGCTGAGCTGCACTGCACTGAACTGAACTGAACTGGGGGTGGAATAGGATCGCCTGGCGTCTTGTTTTCGTCCTTCCGATGAGGGAACGGAACGACAACAGCATAGCCTGCACCTGTGTTCTGTTCCGTCTGCGACTTCGTCTTCGTCGCTAGCGATTTGCGATAAAATGCACGAATTGCCCGACGTATTTCGACTCGAAATTGGTTGTTTTTCGCTCTTTTCCGGCGCGCAGATTTCTGGGACTTTGGTCATATTAGACGCAATCCGCTTGCGCTCGCACTCGCGCAAATGCAAACTGAAAATGAAAAGAATACGCATACTCATACACATCTCGTTTGCCGCTGTTTTTTGCAAAGTCTTATTTGCAAACAAGAAAAACAAAAAACTTCGCGTATTTCTATATTTTATTACACCTGTGACGTGCCGTATGGCATTGTTTCGTGTTTACGTTCATATAAATGTCAGTGGTGAAATATTTACGGATTAGGCAAGAATGTTATTTAAAATTTTCGTGCGTGTTCATGATACGCGAGGGCAGGTCGAGCCTTGCGCTTTGCGCTATTGAGTGAGGAGGGACGCTAATTAATCTGACGATTAATCAACGCTTAGATTGCGTTTAGTGCGTGTAGTTTATCTCTCCCAAGGATGAAGGGGCGGCGGCGAAGGCAAAGCTCATGCTGGCGTTGGTTGTATTAATTAAACAAAGCAAAGCATGTGTTGCGGGTTGCGGTGTGATGCGCACTTTAGACATCATGTAACCTACAGCCAAGTGTACTTTACTTACTTTGCGTCGTTAATTAGCTTAAAACACCACCGTCATAATATTTTCCTTGTTTTTATGAATTTTGTTTCTTGTTGTTTCAGGTATGTACATATAATCTCAGCACGAGAAAAACGCGAATAACATCAAATGGTAGAAGTACAAGTAAGTAATCACTTGATGAAATTTTTTATGTCGCACGTGATTTTCTCGGGGTCTTCTGGAATGATCCGTTCCTGGGTTTCTTTGTGTTATCGGGTGCGATGCGCAATACGAAATTACACATTCATGGTGCGTACGTCTTCATTACAGCCCGCCAAAATAAAAGTAAAATTAAATGATAATGTCCTGAAGCCTAACCTTAGAAAGGAGAGAGCAGATGGTCTATCGACTTTCTTCGATGTCGTAAATGAATGAATGAATGAACGAACATTCACTTCGTGCATGGAAACCATCCCTAAGCGCTTGCGCTTCTTCTTCGTTCGGTGTTACCATGTACTGTAGACGAGCAGATGATAACACAGGCAACTCACGTTCTCCTTAAGTATTTTTATAGTTATTTTATATCATACCGTTACGACCTGTATATCTACGCAGTGGGCTTCTCGCCCATGGTTTTATGTTTTTTATGTTACTGACAATGCGAGCCAGTTGTTGGTACATGCGCATGTAGGTATTATGTTTATAATGAAAGCAATCAACGAGCATTAATTTTACGTGATCATTTTATGACGCATGCTCGTTATATTAATTATGCCAATTAATTGATTTCACTGCGTTTGACCATGTGTTAAGTTTATCAATTACCACTCTGCGTAGGGGCGCAAATGAACAAAATGAGCTGAATTTCACCAAGTGTATGTATGCTTTTGGAAATTGTTTTATTATGATATTTATTAGTTTGCACAAACGACCACAAAGCGAAATAAAGCGACACGAGCGACGCAGCTTCACTCAATCGCTTCGTGTTCATTAGCATGATGAGTATTAGTGCAGGCGTAAGCGAGATTTGAATTTGCCAATTGCAATTTTCAGCGCGCGCTAATTAGCTATCAGTATTTGTAGCTATGTATGTTTAATTGAATTTGGCGCGATGCAAATAATAATAAATATTGTATTTCTTATATAACATGAGTGCTGAGTTAGTTATCATGAATTCGAATTCGGTAAAAGCAAACCTATCACGGTGATTACTTTGTGTGTTAGGTAAGTTGGTTGCCTACGTTACGTTACGTTTCGGAGCGTAAACACTCCGTGGATCGAATTAATCATATCGGATTGATGATGGATTTCTAACGGTGAACTTCATTCACTTCACGCCTGAAACAGAGAGGAGCACAGAGTGATTGAAGTTGAAGTCATTGGGTGATGGTGGAGTTAGGGGTGTTTGCTCAAAGGAGGAATGGAGTGAAGTGAAACCGGAAATGTGAAATCAAACCGAGATCCAAATAGCACCAGCACGGAAAAAGAGGGCGACTCGAGGAAAAAACGCAGAGCAAACAAGACAAGTGCGCGAAATATGGAAGTCCGTCCAAGTTCTATTTTTCAATATGCAGGGCTGAGGCTGGAACCGGGATCGGGGCCGGATGTAGGCGAGACGCGAAAGGGATGAATGTTAAATGCGGGACCCGTGCGAGGGCGCGACCTGCCGATACACGCACACATCGTGCTTCATTTTTTCCTTCACTTCCCTTCTCGGGCTTTGCTTTGCCGTCAAGTTTCCGGCTGCAAACTCATTTCTCTTCGTTTCCTTGCTTTCCTTTGACTTGCCATCATCCAGCCTTTTGTTTTGGATTTACAAATGGCCTAATGACTTGCCACTGACTTCTGTTCTGGATGATGCGTGATTTTGATTGATTTACGAAGGTTATAATTTTTATAAATTATGGAATTATAATATCATGACTGGTGGCAGTAGGTATCAGTATCAAATTGCCTAATAGGCTAGGCAACCAGTAAAAGCTTATTACAGCAGTAAAGTATGCAAAAGATCATCAAACTATTTCACCATCAACTCAACTCAACTGCTAGTGCTGTGCTGGTCGTTCATAGACTCTTAATGTGATATTAGTTGTGTCTATATTGAGTTATGAGAATATTTAATCCTTGATGGCATGGCATGGCATCCAAACTCAATTCGCTCAAACTTATAACTTATAGTTTTACAGCTTTTAGATCTTCGCTTAATCACGAACGTAAATTATGAATGATATCACGGATTAAAGTCACATAGACGAAAGTCAGATGACTTTCTTGTCAACGACTTGATATTAAATCCGCGAAATATGAATATTTATCGTGCATTTTTAATGTCACTTTTTATGATATCAGTCATAATGAGATTTCTCATGAACGCAAGCGTAGCACGTTTCAGTTGAATTTGATTGCAGCACAATTGCGTGCACTAAAAACGCGCACGATTCGCGATTTAATCGCATTCATTTCATTTCTCTGCTCATCGCTGCGCATGCACTTCCATTGCATTCAATGGCCCACAATATAAAAGGTAAATGTTCATTCATTCGCGATTCGCTCTTACTGTTGTCTAATTCGCATTCGTATGGTATCTGTCGAAGCTTGAAATCATCTGTTCCTGATTTATTTGCTTGCGGGTCTCATTTCATTATCAGTGCCAGTGCCAATGCCGTCTCTTGTCAGTGTGAGTTTGCATTTGATCAGATTGCGCGGAATTATGACGAAGAGATGATATAGAAACTCATAAAAAGTGCACTTTTATTGCATCCTAGATGAGTTCAAGTTATTGAAGTTGATACGAAGCGGTGTGCATACAAGTTGTATAAAAGCAATCCGGGAGGCGCTGGCGCTGGGTTTGTGTGTCAGCACTCACATCCATGGTATCGTGATATGTTCGTACGTCAGCGGGGGCGGCAGAAGCAAGCGCAAGCGCAGACACAGGCGACGCTGCTGGCACACTCGCGGCTAGGGAAATTAATAGTACCTTGTCACACCTGAAATTGCCTCATGATTTACGGCTGTGTACGTTCACACACATGAATATATTTTCCTCCACCGAGTGACCCAGAACTTGTCCCTTCTTACGACCTGCTCGAAAGTTCTTTCGGTTTCTTCGTTCAAGTTAAAGTTAACATCCTGTACAGTTTGCTCGGTAGGTGTCGAGTCATGCGTGCTCAAGTAGTTGCAACACTTCTAAGTCATTGAAATTGTCGATGTTATCGCACAAATGCAATTTTTCTCCGCGCTGCGAAAGATTTTTCATTCATACATACACTTATTTGAAATAAATTGCGAGAATTTCAATGCAAGCACAAGCGCAGCTACGTTTTTTGCCTCTGCTCAGCGCTTTGTTTGATTTTATAACTTGACGAACAAGAACTATTAAATGCAGTTTGTTAATTACAATTATAACATGCACTGCACCAGTTTATTAATTAAACTTTAAACTGAAAATAAAATTAAAGTGTATAAAATGTTTGATGGAAAATCAATATAAGTCTATATGACATCTATGTGACATTTGTTGGTGTGATTGTGACCAACGGTAATATCATGCAGATTTCCGTGTAATTACTATTGTTGGGTTCTATTATTCAACAATAACACAGAACCAGTAACAATAAACATTGATTGGGTTTGAACAATGAGTGCTTAGGATATGTACCTACCTAAATCGAAGCATCGTTTGATAATAGGAGAGAGTTGTGTTGTCATATTTGGACAATATAACGGCATCGTAGAAATATTAATAATAATTTTGTATTGGAAAAGAAACTCACTAAGAGTACCTTCAAAACAAACAAATTTATTAAATTTAAAAAGCATATTTTAACAGTTAAAAATGAATGTGAAAAAATTGTCTCATTGGTTCAAATTAGGAAACCGTTTTCTCTATTTGGACGGAAATTAGAACATTAGCTTTCTTATTGGCAATTGCAACAAAAAGGGTTGATTATTGTTTCTACTGCTCTCTGGGCTTTTAGTGCACACCGAGCAGGCGAAGAATTATTTAGATTTGGATTTTTCTTTGCTCGCGGTGATATTTCTTCAAGAAGTGTCTTAAATCCTTTAATTTCGTTATCACTTTTATTTTCATTATCAGTATCACTGCTAGAAGTTGTTACAGGGCTTTCAGAAAGTTCCAAAACATTAGATGCTGCAAATTGGTCATCTGTAAATACATGCCTATTCAATTCTGCAGTCCAATTTCAGCAACTACGTTTGGTCCAACTTGGGCAACTTGAATATTTTTTGCTTGATATTGTACAAAAACTTAAAACTAACATAAAAATCTCATAAAATCGTTACGGCTAATCATAGATAAATAAGTAAGCTGATGATGATATAATAACAATTGAAGTTACTTTAGTTTAGATAAATTAACGGCTTTGAAAAAAAATCACTTCTCTCGGCGTAACCGCAGAACGTATTTTCACAAATAAGACTGCATTAATCACGTCTATATTCTTACCGAAGGAAATTGTCTATCAAAAATTGCGTAGATTTCATCAGACTGTCATCTATCGCGGTCCAAATTAGGCGTTGGTCGAAAATACACTACTCTCCCCTATGACCAAAGCAACTAATCCTCAAGGTTTTTGAGAATACTTCAATGTCAGAACTTCAAAAAATTAAAGATGAAGGCCAGGTAGAGGCATTGTGATGAGATCTCAAGATATCAAGACGTTTACTAGCAAGTGAAATGAAGAGCAATTTTGTACACAGAAACCGGAAGATAATGTAATATTGCATAATCGCGCTATTTATAACAGTGCCCTATTCATGCGCTCGTTTTTATCATCATCATCATCATTACCGTCATCATCGTTGGCATCCCAGCGCACAGCGCAAAGTAAAGTAAAGTAAAGCAACGGAGGAGGCGGCAGACAGGCAGCTATGGCGCGTCATCATCATCATCTTTCTCCTTGTCACCCGACAGCCCAGCTGAATTCATTTTTAGTTGTTGTTGTTATTGCGCCTATACTTACATATCTCTCTCTCTCTCTCTCTCTCTCTCTCTCTCTCTCTCTCTCTATCACTCACTTTCTCTGGGGAAGAGACAAGTGAAAAATCACTGAGAAATGAGGTGAAATAAAAGAGAAAAATCAAAGCCGGGAAATGAGGGAGGTTGAGCGAAGGAAACAAAAGAAATTACCTCTCAATGATGTTGTCATTAGTGCAGCGGACATGGAATTGAAAAAAAAAATACACTGACAAGTACAGGGAAGTGGATGGCTGCAGATGAAAAACAAAACGCAGAAAGCAACCCAACAACCAGCTGCAGAGAATGATATAAGGATGTCGCGTTAAACTCGGTCACGTTAATTGAGCGATGTTATCAAAGTGTGTCACTGCTCCCGCGGTTGTGTATCAGACATTGGCTTGATTGTCTACTTTGCCGGGTAACATCATTACTGTACGTGATTGAGGCAGAAAAATACGCAACCACGCTCGCACCATTTGGTGTGTGAATTAATAATTCACTCGTAATTATGAAAGGCACGCAAGCAGCGCCAGCGCTAACGTTAATGCAAATTGTCAAAGTTGTCTAGGGAAGCGGTCAGTGGGAGCGTTTGAGCAGTGGAACTATTGGTAAAACCGCAGTAAAGCTGTAATAATCCTAAGAGCTCCCCGCGGTGAGCTAGCGAAATTCCGAGCACGACTGGCGCGGGCGTCTGGAGTCTAGGACACGCTGTGTATGAGAAGACTCAAGTCGAGTATCGGTCCGGGGAAGCAGTGCACAAGTGGCTTGTACTTATACATGTCCTTACACGGCACGCCGCCCCCAAATGCCCCATTCGCGTGCCGTGTTGGGCGCCGCGCTTTGCACAGATTGCTTTAAATGTTGCTTTATTTATTGCCGCCTCACAGAGCTGAGGCACAGGGAGGATAAAGTCAAATTGAGCAACAAGCACTTGCAAATTGTGAATTATTATTAGGAGTATATTATTAATATTAAGGATGAATGAATGACTTAATTAATTATTGAGAAATACTCATCACAAAGGAGAAAACGGGAAACTGTAATTAGTTTTTTCTGGAATTTATTCATATACTATGCCTGGGGGTGTAGAGAAAGCTATTATTATGAAGCAGGCACGAAGAATTGCTTGGGGAATTGCACACCACGGATGATTGGAGATTGGACATCCGCTCTCTCCTCTCCTCTACTCTAGGCTGAATTTTTCCATTCCATTCTGGGATTTTCCGTCCCCTCTTCTTGGTTGGGCAGAGCCTAATTCATATTTGATTTCTTGTGAACATTCTCACATGTGAGGTTTTCTCAATCGAATCATCGAACGAAGAGAATCAAAGATTGCTCATTGATTAATAATCAGATGAAACATCTGCTTTCGTACTTTCTTTCTTTCTGGAAACCTAAGCAGTTCCTGAAGGAAGAGGAAGAAAAATGGCCACTGGCTTGGGAGCATTTTCGAGAATTTCCTGCAGTGGACTAAAAATATATGCCATGGACGCAAACTGCCGACAGATTACGGCCATCAAGGAGTCCTGGAGTGAGTAAGGAGGACAATACACACATCCCTGGGACGCTGCTGGGGCATAACAATAAACGAACAAATAAGAAATGCGCTGCAAAGCGGATAATGCCACTCGTCGTTTTCGCCCAATTTGTCGACAATGAAGGAAGAAGTGTAGAAAGCCGAATGGCGCGCTTTCACTTGAATCTGCGCCATCTATTTATCGATTGTCTCGGTAATGACGCGTCCATTCACAACTCTGGGAATGCGACATCAGATAGGAAAGTTTGCCGCCACTGCGAGTGCCGTGCGAATTTCATTAGGAAAACCCTTAATTAAAATCAAAATTCGGAGCTGGCACTGCTTTGCGGGCGCTTCTGTGCCTTTGAAAGCGCACAGGACCATCTGCTGGAAATTAGAGATGCGGGGGAGTGAGTTTGAGGGGCACCGATTTGGCAGTCGTCACACTGTCCTGTCCCGATCCCGGTGTAGCAAGTTTGCCGCCCCCGACGGACGGGACGGGACGCAAGACCCTTCTCACCGCCGCCGGCGGCTTTCAACTTTGTTGACAGGCGACGCCTTCATCTACACTGACACTTACAATTTAATATTTAACCGTTTTCTATCGGATTAAACGTGTTAAATATGCACCACTTTAGTCTTCAGTTTACTCCTAGTCAGTCTAGAACTGGAAAGTTTCCGGCCTGAGAAAATATCAAGAGTAAATCTTTATCGATTTGGTATTGGTGGAAATCTTTAATCCGAAGTGGATTTCCGGCGCTTAGTCCTTTTCCGTTTCCGGGAGCGGTGCGGATGGGCGCCTCCTTATCAATTTATCAAGTTCGGCGGCGGCAGCGCACCGGTGGGCAGATAACGTAGGTAATTCTATTAGAACGCATCCACCGGAAGTTGCCCATACATTTATACACCAGTCTTAGCTTGTCGCTACGCTTGATATAAATCTTTGAATTGGGTTGTGAGACGAAAACGTATTGAGCCGGTTCTGGCCATATACCTACCTACTAATATAAAACAACAAAAAGGTTTTACACTATTTTAAATGTTCGTATGTTTGTTGTTAATTATTATTTAGCGCTGCAAAGCATGACTAATTATGAAATAATTTAATTAAAACCCTATTTTTCAATCGGGCGCGCAACGCAAATTGCACGCTGTGCCGCCGTGTGGGCGTTTTCCATCAATAACCGATCTAAACACGTCACCGGTCGCGGCGCTTAATTAAAACATGGATGCATGATCCATTTTCGCTCTTCGGCGAGCGTCGCTCGAACTCGTCGAAGTCATGGGATGAAGTGCTTTTATTAAAGTTTGTTTACACGCTGTGAAGTTAATGATTAATAATTGCAATCATAATTTGCGAGTAGTAATTAGTTTGCCATTGTTTCGAACGCAGTTTGATTTTCAATTGGGTGCATACTTATTCTCACAATCAGATTTTAGATTTAGGTTATTTTGGGATTGGCTGTGCTGCTATAAGTTAATAAGTGCACAGGTTGCACATTGTAACTTTCGTCGTCGACGTCGAATTGTGCAAGTTTCTCCAATGAACCAGCTCAATTTCGCGAAACTTGCAAATCTGCATTGCATTTGGGAATCGCGTCTCCTCACCTAGGTTCCTGCCGTGCACTGGCCAGAGAGAAAGAAAACTCCCTGGCATGGCGCTGCGTGCAGTTGGAAACTTTCGATTTATTTAAATCTAAATGCAGATGCTCGGCTCGCTCGCGCTCTGCCAACTTGTCGGCTGCTCAAACTTTTCCATCCTGTGTGCGTCCGTCCTGTTCTCTGCACAAATATGAAGCGCAAGCGCAATTGTCCGGAAATGCATTAATAAAGTAGACGGCAGCAAGAAGTCTTCTCTTCTATAATATTATAGATCTTTAAAGAGGAAGTTCAGCAGAGTATGGGAATGAATGGAACGCAAGACATTTATGACTTGTTCACTTTGTCCCTGTTTTACTTTGCTGTAGTTTATTTCATTTGCTAGTGTTTCATTCACATGCTATTTCGTTTCGTCAGTGAGAAGCAAGTTGGTGGAAAGTTTATTACAGCATAAAAAGAAAGTGGCGCGAGGAGAGGAAATCAAACAATTTTCTCTATTGAGTTTGGATCAAAGCGGACATACAGTGGGCCGGGGATGAAGCAGGGAAATTCACTTAAGAAGTTAGCAGTTAGCAGGCTAACCGGGAAGGAGCTAATTGAGCGCTTGATTGACGCATTGGCATTGTCACTTATTGGTTGCGTCTTTCATTCCGGAGGCATTAGTCTGTGATTACGAGGTGCAAGTCGTAACAATCTTTGGTCTGCTATTTAGCGTCTTCTTTGTTACAAACAAGAGATCTTGAAAGGAATGTAATGTGCTGCACGCGATGAGATGTTCAGTGTCTTCGAAGGGCGCGTACTCACTCACTGTTTAGGAAGTGAAGTTAATTAAAAGTTGTTGAATATTTTAGACGACGCTTTAAGAGATTATGAATTTTCATGTTGGTCGCTGAAGTTCCCACCAGCACGGGGTCGGGGTTGTTGTCGGTTTTGCAAATTTGCACAATGTTTATAACGTAAATATCAATAAAAATATTCACAACAAAATGAGTTTTAAAACTTTTAAATTTATAATTTTCTAGATTAAATTATTTTGCATTAATTATTTAATTTTTAATTTAAAAAGGTATCTGTAACTGTAACACTTTGTATAAATAATTAAAATATAAAGAACTAAGCCGTCTGTAATTTAACTCGTTACGTCCTGTCGCTTTCCGTCTTGCGATGTCTTGAAAATGTCTTGAATATTAACATTTTTAAGTGAATTGTTCACAGTATTTTCTATGCTTGAGCAAGATACTTTTAATTACTAAATATATAAGTACTGAAATTTGTTTAATTTATACATTAATTAATATTTTTCTCTCTCTTTGTTGCAGGTATGTATCTATTCTTTCGTCTCAAGTATCTAAATACATACAACGTGTCTTTAAAACAAAGTAAGTGTAAATTGCGTTGTTAAGCCATTTAGGATTCAATTGAACTACATTATTAATTTCGAATCTGCATCCTCAATGTCATCCCCATGCATCGGTATGCATCTTGCATCTTCAGAGACCTGAAGACCACGTCCTTGCATTAAACGTCCGTATTTCATCATCGCATCGCGGCGTCGACGATTGTCAGTCGACTAACGAGAGGATCGCTGCCGCCTCGCCGGCGGCATTTACATAATACGCCAACGTGATATGCTTGAATTCGCGCTATCCGTTTGTATTCATCGTCATCCCCATTCTTAATCTCGCCCAAACTCCAACGAAGCGAAGCATCGTTACCCCGTTCACGAAATAGCTCTCAGCCACAGATTGACATCGATAATCAAATTGCGTTCTCTGATTAAATGCAAAACAAAGACTCGTTCACGTTTAATATTACGTGATGTTCTAGAAACATCAAGAGCTCCTATGCAATATTATATCTATATATATAAAAGAAAGTCGTTTCCGTGAATACGGAATAAACTCAAGAACGGCTGAACCAATTTTAGAGATTTTTACATTTTTAGCTTTTTCGCCGTCTGAGACACGAAAATAACCATTAAAACATTGAAAAAATGTTATAATTAAGAATTATTATTTTATAAAACGCCATCTTTTATATATTAGCGGAACCAAACGCGGGCAAAATTGAAGTACATACCATATTCATTGGGGCTTACTTTTTGTGACGAAATATTTCTCGGGAAATCACATTAAAGCGTGACACAGCCTGACAACGCGGGGTTAGGCGTTACGAAGTACGCCGGGCCAGCTAGTTATATAATATAAGTATGATATATTAATCTTTGATATGTTTTCGGCAGAACTTTCAAGTTTCCTCACTTTAAGTTACTTGAACTGAACGAAGGTAAAAATTTAATTGAAAAACTTTACCTGCATCGCGTGCAAACACGACTCGACTCGGCTTGACTCGACGAATATAGTATAAGATAGGCACTCGAACATACGTTTTCCATAAATTCAGATGGATTGGTTGGTCGAGGGTGTAAAACTTTTTGTTTTATGCGCTTTTATATTATACGAGTGGATCTCTGCGCGACTTTTTGTTTTCGTCTACGTCTTCCTTCATAGGTGGAAAACTTCATAGGCACAAAGACTGCGACTGCGTATTGAATTTTTCTTTCGCCCGCGATATTTGCATTCTTTAAAGAGGGTACGAACTATAAAGATTGAAAAAAGGACTCTAAGAGGGTTTAGGACGAATATTTTATTGAGTCTTCTTCATACTTCTATTTTATTATTCTATTTTCCAAAGAAGGAAAAAAATTGGCTTGAATTTTCAGAAATTTCATAGTTGCCTTATTCGGACAAGAATTTAGTGCATCCATTAAGGAGAAATGGAAGTTTGTTAGGGGCAGATTTAACTGCCCTCTACTCACACACTCGTTGTGTGCTTACTTATGAGAATACTTACGAGCTAATAGCCGCCATTCGCACTTTAATTACGCAAATTCGTACCTTAGTTTTATCTTTATCGCAGACCCGAGAAGGAAAAACGTAAAAAGCGTTAAGAGTCTCGGAAAACAATGGACGGGAAATGTGCACAAGGAAAAAAGGAGAAAGACTGTGCATGAAAAAATTACTCAAACAGCGCTGATGGTGTTTTTTTGGCGTCAGATGCATTAGCACTCTTAGTCCTTAGTCCTGTGGCTATTCTGTTCTTTGTACGCGCATTACAGCATCAAATGCGGCTTAATTAATCAATCCTTTATATTGTATTAGAATTGGGGCTATTGAGCCAACAGAAGGCGCTTTATCGCAGTTTTATTGCGATTTACGTGCGAACTTTTGAGCGACAACGAAAAACATCAGCGACAATACAAATTCAGTCGATTTTTTACGACCGACTTGAGTGTGAGTAAAGTACGTGCAAAGGACGAAGGACTATTCGGTTTCAATTCCCTGTCGTTCGGCGAAACGAAAGTTGGGGTTGTTTTTGTTACGTTGTTATTCGTTTCACATTTTCACATTTTTTAACCCAGTTATGTGAAGTGCACGCAAGGGCTGACTGAGTTCTCTGCAGTCAGCCACACTTGAAAGGATGAAGGGAGGAGGAAGGACACACACTGTAGTCATAAGTTAAGTTTATTTTTTGCAACGTCTGTTTGAAATTTCACGGGTGTCTTGTCCTTTTCTCGTCCCATCCTTGCGCTCGTCCTCGTCCTGGTTTTCCACATGAAAGGCATAAAATAAAATGAAATACAATACAATACAATATGGTGCAAACAAAACACAGTTGATGGCATGGGCATGGGCATGGCAAAGCAAAGCAAAGGCAAAAAACACAACTGCTACCATACCAACAAGTAAGAGTAAAAAGCGGCAAAACGGAGAAAATGAAAAAAGTGGAACACTTGTACGCATTTATGAACCGAACCTTCTGCATGATTTATGGATGTTTGGGCAAGCCAAAGGCCGGCCACACAAAACGTGCAAAATTGCAACTGACTGTTGAATTAATTAACATATAAATCAAAGCGATCAATCTTCATTTACCGCTCTTCGCGGTCGATTCGAACATTTCACAGTTAACCTAACCACGAATATTTTTTGTTCGACAGCGCGTAAAATATGAGAGATAGAGATCGATCTCTAGCCAGGCCAAAAGCAAAAGTTTTAATTCAATTTGACATTTGGCAGGCGAATGCATGCATCATGCTAGGCGCTAGGCTGATGCAGTGCGGTGTCAACGGGGTTGGGACAGCGCAACCAACGCAGGCTGGTGTACTCAGCAAATTGCTTAATCAAATTGGCTCCCGGCGAGCTATGGCAGCGTTCCGCCGCGCCGACTCGACGTGAAATATATTGTCAACAGCGTTTATGAGCGTTTATATTCGTAATTCAATGGGCATCATGTTTCGGACGTGCGCAGATAGACAGATAGCGCGAACACGAACGCAGCATGGAATTCGAATTGATTTATGTTGCTTTGTTGCCAGCACAGCACAGCACTCACACCCTCCGAGTTGTACTGTACGTCTAGTGGCATTTGCGTCAGTAGAAAGGGTTGTTATTGTTATTACTCTCATGCTGCCATCTGCATGTGATCCTTGCAAATATAACTGATTATTGTATTATACAACGCGAATGAATGACATTCGTGTGATTTGATTTGAGCGATGGAATGTGGAATTTCATTACAGCGAAAACAAGAACAAGGCAAAGAAAGCACAGCGCACGCGTAAGCGCAATGATGCTTAAAGGGATTAACAACAAGTAGCATTTATTTACTTGAGCATGAGAACACTTAACGCGATTATACGGCGCGCTGCCGCATGCCGGCGACTTTGTGCCTGCCTGTAAATGCGCATAATTGCTGCCTGCAAGGCGCATTTTCTCCTCCACGCTGGCACCACGCTTCTCTCAAGATTGCGCCCGAATCGTTGAAAATCTCTCATCGAAGCGGGAACAAAGAGGTGCGCCCTGCAAAGACTCAGACTCAGCGTCACTCATTTGCATGCTTTTCCTTGCGCACTAATTACTAAATTCACTCCCTAAGTACAAGTACCTACACCTACCACTTGACAGTTTGTAGAAATACATACACAAGTCATTGTTTTAACATAAAAATGATCATAAAACCAATTCGTAATCAATTCGTAATTATTTAGTGAATTAATTTTTAATTGCAAATCAATTAGCTATAGGTACTTAGCTGATTGTGAGTAATTAGATTAATTAACCCCGCGGAATATAATAATTTTGATTAATGAATCGAAATGAACAGAAAGTTCAAGCACAGATTTGATTGGATTTGATGGCTCATTAGGCATTTTTTATGCTCATAAGTTTAAATCAGTTTAATTAAATTTTAATTGATTTAAAGAAAACTAAACTTTAAAGTGTCGTCTTGCAGAAATAAATGAGCTAATTTATTTGTCAATTTCATCGTGAAGCAAACTGCGTTGCTCTGTCGTCGTATAAACTTTGCCAGCTTTCAGTGGCTTGTGACTTGCCGAGGTAACTTTTCAATGCACCTTTCAGCTAAATACGTGACAAAATATTCCGACGCGTGCATGCAAAGCGTATAAAGACTTGTGTGACTTTTGCATAAGCAAGCGCTCGGTTCTAATGCAAGTGCAAGGGCATTTCATTGCAACACGAGGTGGTAGGTCTGGCACACTATACTATACTTTACTATAGAGTATAGAGTAAAGTAAAGTAGTAGAGGATTTAATCACATTGAAACGAGACTACTCACTCATGTCGAGTTTAATTAACGATGCGTGACGCTCGACTCTTCTATTTAGCATTCAAACGCAGCAAGGAAACTTTTAACTTTGTTTAATAATTACTTACATTATAACAAGCAATTTGCTGTACAATGAATCGACAAATGCTTTACAATGCACAATGAATTGCAAATTAAATACAGATTGTGAAAGATTCAATAGGAAAAACTTGAATTATGAAACACTACGAAGAAATATAATAAAAGAAATCTGCTAAGAGAAAATTTCTTATTGACATGAAGTGACGTGACGTGACGTAACGTAAAGTTAACGTGGCTTGGGGTTACGCTCGGTGTGGTGTGTCTGCATTCGCATTCGCAAGCAGAAGAGCAAGCGCCAATGCTTTTCTGAATTATTGATAAGACAGTTCGAACGCTCTTGTCTTAGACTTGATACACTCAGGCTTAGAGTTGACTTGAGTTGAAGACGAAGGTGAATGCAATGAAGAGACCAGAAGAGAACTAAGGGTGAGGTGAACGAGGGTTGAACAACTAAGACACTTGATATGATATAGGTGTAACTCGCGAGGACGACTCGGGGATACAACGGTACAAGATACAAGATACAAATGCGATTCTACAGACATCTGTTCAGCGTATGCTTGATAGCCGAGGGATGAAGCTGAACTGAACTGAACTGAAGTTTAAGCTTGAACTGAAGCAGCGCAGGCACGGCACAACTTAGTCGTTGTCCTATTGCTTTGCATCGCGTCTTCCTTCATTTCCGATAGAGACGTATACAAAGTGATGCAATATTAACACTTTAGCAGTTGCTTCCTCAGTATCTAGACGACCTGTAGATTGAAGAACAAGAAGAAGAAAGCGCAAGCGCTAGCGCATTCGGTTCATGATTTATCAATGTTCGTGTCTGAACTTGCAGAATTAGGAACCGATGCGGATGGGAATTCGTAGCGCAGCGCATAACTTGCAAACTCATTTTCATCTATTCCAATGATGTATCATATTCATTGCCGTCGTTGCTGGTTAATCGCCACGTATATTTATCACTGTTAGAAGCGTAAAACGCGAAATAACCGCGATAGAGAGCAGGGCGCTAATGACAAATGTACATAAACGTATGTATATTTTTGAGAACACGCACCACGCGCATTTTTCGGGCACTTAGAGACTTAATCAAAGTCCATTTGGCGCGAGTGCTTTTGTCTCCTCTTTGGACAATAAAAACATTTGGGTTTTTGTCGAACGAGTCTCTGCGAACGAGTCATTTTCATTATGACTTTTTTCAAGCGGAAAACCAGTAAAATGTAAAACAAAAAGACCGACGATGAAGGACAATATGCTTTTGTGCATACGCAGCGCAGCGCGTCCTCAGTCTCTGCGGTTTTTGTCACAGTGGTCCTCTTACGAAGCGCGCGTCCAGCAAGCAAGCATCCTCTCTCTGGTGAAATATGAACGAGTGAAAAGCATAGCGTCGCGTCAGCAGGGTTTGCTTGGCTTGGCTTGGTTTGTTTTGTTTTCGCATGTAAACCACTCTACTCGACGTGCGAGCCGAGGCGAGTGCAGGTTGTCTGTCGGTGGTGTGCAATTTTAATTAAAAATCCCAAATGCGCACTATTATATTGTGTTGTCTTTGCGTGTTGGGCGAGTTTTTCAATGCGTTCCCGTTTCGCATCTGATGACAGCGCCGCCCGTGTGCTTTGATTATCTCTTGCTGCGCCGCGCCCTCTGCTAATTAAAATCCAGGACGAATTTGAAATTTACATTTGTATTTGAAGCACATACCTACCTATCTCTTCCTCTTCGCATACTTAGGTTCCTTCTTTTTCAAAGTTTAGCTCTAAAAGAAATAGAATAAATCTTCAAACATAAGCTACTTTGAACACTTGTTCTTGTACTTAATGCAGTTTATTACTTTATAGTTAGTGTGAGTAGTGCAAGGAGCGGTACTATCGGCGAGTCAAGTCTGAGAATAAATACTGCTAAGTGCACAATCGCAGCCTAGCGCAAGCGCAAGCGCGGGATGAAAGTTTTTAATGGCGCGATGAAACTCGAAACGGTCGTGCGCGAAGCAATTAAAAGTGCAGTTAATTAAGACATTGTGCAATTGCGGCTTCGGTCGCAAGTTGGCCATACTGATGAGATGCGTCTGAGGGTCGAAGGCGCCGAAGGGTTGCGGATGTCCGCAGTGTCTCAATCTCAACTGAACTGAAAATATTGTATATTTTGTAGTGTTTACTCCTATTTCACTGCGTATCTTGTATTAACAGATGCAAGTGCACGGAAACTAAAACTGAAACTGAACTATACTTAAAATTGAGACCTGGAACTGAAAACTGAAAACTCTAGCTAAAACCTAAACAGAATTCTCAAGAAACTCCAACTGTAGCGCAGCTACAAGTACATATTTGAGTTCGAGTTTCTTATTCTTGTTCTTATTTCGGCGTTGGTATAATATAAGTAAGTAGATATATGTTATTCGCAAGGGAAGAGGAAGGAGTGTTTGTTTATGGGAATAAGAACGCGGCTACCCCACAAATAGATGCATAGAATGAATGGATATTAGTTTCGTTCCTTAGCTGCACAACTAGCGTACGAGAAAAAGTGGGAAACTAAGAGGAAAAGTTTCATTTCGTATACATTTCTATGTTTTCCTTTGTCTTCTCCGACGATATACCTACAGACTCGTCTCGTTCCTACCAAGTTGGATGCCAAGTAACAAGTAACGTAAATTGCAATGAAGATCGACGATTTCCATCCGGTTACAGGACCTGAATCCACCATTCTACTCCTCGTGCACTTCTACAATTACTTCTCTATTAGTTATTTGCTTAGTTTTAGTTGCAGTTTGGGTTTGAGTTTTAGTTTCAGTTTCGTTGCAGACTTTCTCCTTTTCCCTATACGTACGCGATCGATTCACAGCCGTTAGGCAGCAGCAGGAGCAAAACTAATTGAAATTCTAAACTCATTGTAATTACGTACATTTATTAGATTTCACAACTGAAACTTTCCCAGCATCAATTTAAATTTACGTTTAATCTGCATTTTTCAATCTCCTATCAACGTAAAACCAAACGAACGAACGAACGGAACTTCATAAAATTAAGCAAAAAATACGTGGCTTAAGAAAAGTTACCTGGCGCCAGCCACCTGAGCATCTTCGATCAAATATTGCCTTGCTGCAGGGCTGGTCGTATTGTATTTATTTACACTTCTTAGCGGAGTTTACGAGTGATTGTTGTTGCTTCTGGCAGCGGGCTTATCTTAAACTTCTTGCTACGTCTTCTAGAAGAAGAAGAAGCAGGTGGGAGGAGGAGGGACACCGCCGCGGAAGCAATGATGACGTCAGCGACTGAGACTGAGACTGCGACTCTGATGGATTGACATCCACTTGGTGCTCACGATCTGTCGATCCGCGTAAGCTCTTAGAGAGTTTATCTCTATAACATGCGAAAGACCAACACTCGGTAGCGCAGGCCTGGAAAGGAATGGAAAGGAAGGGAAATGAAAATTATCAGTAACCTGAAAGGCAACAGACGTCGCGTCGCATCGCATCGCATCAGATCCTAGTGTTTGCTGCCTTTCTTTGTGTTTAAGGAAAAAGCAAGTCAAGAAGAAATACGAATACGAATGGGAATCTTCAAATTGTTGCGCACGTTTTCCCCGTTGCCTCTTGCTTTTTGGCATTCACTCTCACCTGTGTTTGTACTTCTCTTTGACGAAATATTTACTTAGGTGATCTTTTTTCACCCGCAAGGCAAAAGAAAACATTGCAAGTTAATCTGCGATATCAAAAAGACAAAGACAAGGGGGACGAGTCCTAGTACTATTTATGTATGCATAGTTTCAGCCGCTTTAGTTTTGTTCTCTTCCTGTCTGAAATGGAATGGAATGGAAGGAATGGCGGAGGCACAGATGAGGTTTTTCTTTCGTTAGCTTTTCAGCATTCTTGAGGAGATAAATTCGCAAAACGTCAGCAAATTTAGCCCTACATTTCGGGGCTCATCTGCATGGCGATGTAGATGTAGATTTTTCTTAATATAAACCTTGTGGGCGGTTTAAACAATGCGCGCCGCTGCTGGCGTCGGCGATTAATGGTCCAGATTTTCTCGAAGGTTACATTACGACGCGCCGTTCTTATTTCTCTTCGGTAAGAACCTTCTTCGTCTTGGTTTTGTCTTACGTTTGCGCTCGCGCTTGCTTTTTGTCTTTGTTTTACGCTTTGTGTATACATAATCCGGGGCCAATTGTAATTATCCTATTCTGTGTTACCCTATCCCTCTTCCACCTCAGGTCTTGGCTTTGCTTTGCTTGCATTCCTTAAGGTATTATTGTATTTATCTGCAGGTTCATTTTTTCCGCGGCGTTCTTTTTTATGGCGAGGTATTAACTGCTGCGCTCTTTCGGCGGGGCCGTTGTTTTTCTTAGTCTTAAGACGCTACACGAGGCAGCGGAGAGAGGTTTATCCTCCACGGTCGTTTCGCCTTCAGCATTGCCTGCTTTCTCGTCGTTTGCATGTACCACTCAATGCTTGGGATTTATTTATCTGCAAAGTCGACACAAGCGCCGCGCCGGGGTGATTTAGGTGTTTTACACGATTTACTGCGAAATTTTATAAACGTTTGTAAATTATAATCATTTTTCCTTTGCTTTTCTGTTACAGGTGAGTCTAATTGCGAATAGAATTCAAAATTCAAATGTTCAATCGTAAGTAAAATAAAACAATTTTAGTAGTACTTAAGCTAAACTCAAATAAACTAAACTGAAATTGAAGTTAATTTTACTAAACGAGCCGAAATGAAAAGGCATAGGAATACATAGTTGGAAAATCTCATCATTTGTGGTCACGTCACGTTGTGTCTTGGCTTTCCTAATGTCTTCGCGCCGAAGGTTAGACGCGCGCCGCAATTTTACCGAATTTCACTTGTAATCGCTCAGTGGATCAATCACTGTCACTGCCGTATAAGACTTATAAAAACATTATGCGGAGCTGAGCTGAGCTGAGCGGCGCCGTGCAGGCACATCAGTATCACTATCATCATTTCGCACATGTGTGTTGTACGTTTTCCCCAAGAAATGCCATTTCCAGCCATCCGAGTGCACTTTTATATATGTACGCAGTCGTAAACCGAGATACATTTTAAAAACTCGTTAAAATTAGAAGAATGTTTCACAATCACAACCTGAACCTGAAGCTCGCTTTGAATCAACTTTAACAGCTACTGTCATCAGGATCAGGATCAAAAGCTATTCACCCACAATAGGATATTATACCTACACATACCTATCAATAAATGCATTCGTATTCACACCGAATCCGATGGTGAGCGACTATCTCTGACGTTAATTTGCTTTATTGAAGACCAATTGTCCATTGGAATCCGACTGTAAGCCACCCAGCAATTCGTGCAGAATGCAGTATGCAGTTGTGCACGAACTCGCCCAGCTGTGTATTATTGTCGACAAACATCGCTCACCGGCTTAATAGCATTAATTGTCTGCATATTAATCCACTCGCGTAATTTCCATTCAACGCTCGATGTCGGTGTAAATAGAGCAGATCCTTAAAAGCTCTCAAATTCACCTAAAATATTTCGATTGCGCAGCAATTGTGGAGAGATTCTTAAGACGTAGACGGTATAACGTGAGATATGTACCTAATAGTTTTATTGGCGCGCCAACGCACTCCACAATTTGCAGGACTATTGAGATTCGTAATCTCTGCAGGCTTGCGAAGGCAATTAGAAATAATCCGTGGATTTTATGGCTGGCGCATTGCGATGAGCCTATTGTTCTCTTGTTGGTGTATTTTGTGGATGCGGAAGCAGAGATAACGTAAGCCTATTATCAGCAAGCAGGTGAATGTAAAACCGCGCTTTATAAACATTACTTATGAGGAAATAATTATCTCCTGGACAGAGATAAAAAGAAGCTTGATATTAAATATTTTCATTACTTTGTAAGTTTATTTAATTTATTCTTAAGCTTGCAAGTGACATAATTATTGCCTTGAGACAATAAGAAATATTATTAAGTATAGACCAGTGGCAACCAAACTTTTGGAGATAATGGTCGACTTTTTATTTAAAAATGTTGACGATCGACAGAAATGAATCCGTAATCGACCTTTTGGCCAGCCCTGGTATAAATTAACAACAAAGAAAGATTAAGCTTTAAAATGTAATTTTCGTTTGAATTTTTCATTTCATTTGAAATTGTTGACCTAATTATGAACAGAATTTATCTGGCAATGACATTAGGAGACGGCGAATGTAAGCGCATAAATTTTAATAATTAAAATTTCATGTTGATATATGTAATTAGCGACGTAATTTATTTTTCGGCGTCGCGGCGCTTTCGTCCTTCGGCGTGCTCCTTTTGGATTCTTCGTCTGCGTCGCTGCTCGTTTCCAGGTGCTCTGCATTCATATTTCATCGCCGGAGTCTGTCTGCGTCATGGCATTGCCATTCTGCGCCGTCTCGTACTTGAACTTGCCGAATACTTAGTCGGGAAATAATTGCATCGTAACACACTAATTACACGGCATATTTTCTCCGCGTCGCCGAGCGGCGCTCTATTATTTCCGCTCCGTTACGCGATGACACTTTGCAGATAAATCATTCGCACATGCGCAGTGCACTTTTTCTCGATAGCAAGTAATTATCTTGCCGAGAAATAACATAATATTTTCCCCTGAATAAATGATAAACGACCATTAGGAAGCGGGGCTTTGGCATAATGGAAAACGTACTCAAAATCGGCTTTCGTGCTACTCCAACGGCATTATCTGCATGGCTAGTACCATGGCAACCAACAAACTATGTACATACTGCAATATATTATTATTTCTGCCAATTTCCAGCGGCGGCCAGTTGGATGATGTGATTTCATTTGATATGCTCTGATTTGATTGAAATGGAAATCACTTACTTACTAAAAATACTCGTACGTTTGCCCATTGATATTGGACAAGAATTGTACCATGTGTCTTGCGAGTTTATGATTGATACCAGCGCTTGCCATTACGGACAGTGTGTATAAACTGCCCTGCCCTGTATTAAATTTGTCAAAAACAATGCTGTTCACTTGCTTATACAAGTATGTTGTACGCAAAGCGTGTGATTGTAAAATAGGCATGGCACGCTAATTCATTCGGTAAACGCGTGCATTTTGCAAGTTTAATTACATAAAATTTAATTAAATCCATGCCGCCAATCGTGTTCGTTCTCTCATCCACTGTTCCTGCTCTTGCTCCTGCGTAGATGTGGATGATGGCTTGTTTGCTCGCCCACTGTATGACGTTCCATCTTATCTACAACCCCGTATCAACGCATTTGAATGGCTTGCAAATTGCAAGTTGCCACCAACACCACACTCCTTCTTTGTGAGCCTTTCAATGTGCTTTTGTTTGAGTAGCAAGTCGATTTTATTTGCCTTTTGCACGCAAAGAAAGGCAGATTAAGAAGCAGTAATGGCAGAAAGGGAATTAACGAGGCGCAGCTACAGAAATTAATTAAAATTGAAATACTTATCTGCAGTTCTCGAATTGCAAAGAACACTTAAGATGTAATATTATTTCTTCTTCGTTTTGCCCTTTTTCTACGATTTCTTTAAGAAAAAATGATAATTTTAAAGGAATGAGGGGTTGTTTTTAAGCTTGAAGTGCGTTTTTCTGGAAATCTGCGTATGCAATGTCAGGGCTCGTATATAAAGACTCCACATGAGTGGAGTAGTCGCTATCTTCCGACAATTTAGCCATTTTTACGGCCCACACTTACTTCTCCGCTAGCACCGGAAGGGTTCAGTGCCAACTGCCAAATAAAGATAGAAATTCCAAGCCAAGAAAGAAGATATTCGGCGACGGGCTCATACGGGAGACACATGGGCTTCAGGGGCGGGTTTATGCATAATACTTCTCTAACTTTTCAAACTAAACTGCGCTTCGGACTATGGGATGACATTACTGATAGTCTACTCTAAGTGTGGATCACTAGCGAGCAAGAAAGCAACTATAATAGAACTTTTGGTAGAGGGAAAAAGATGAAGAGAAGACATCTTTTAGTACTAGCAGTATAGTTCATCACTTTCTTAACTTTTCGGTCGAATATTTAACTTTTTTTCTGTTTGACTTAAGTCAAAGTGAATAATATTTGCTTGTGGTTACGTTGGCGCTTGTGGTTTTGACTTGATCTTGGCCGAGAAAAGTCTGCATAGTCTTGGTTGTCGCATTGCTAAACGACGCGACGCGACACTACGGTATCACATCGAGCGCGCAATTTAATTTCGGCCAATAAAACATTCATAAAGAGGCGCGCACCGGGAGCAATGTTCCTATTACGTGCAGGAATCCGCCGTAATAACTGCCGCAATATCTTTCGCGCTTTGCACACACTTGCTCACTTCTCGTTGCGGTCTGCTCGCTGGGCGCGCGTGTGTTTTATCGAAGTTCCAACTCGAACGGCGGCGACGCCGAACTGAACGCAAAGCTCTCTTCTCTCGAAAACGCGAGAAATTGAAGTGCATAAATAATTTTCCACATGACTTATACTTTTGTTTCCCGTTTTGAACCCATCAACTATTATACTTTAATATCTTCTCTTCTCTGCTCTTCTGTTGGTGTTCTTATTTCATTGCTTCGCTTTGCTTTCGTTCAAATTCTCGCCGTCAAAACAGATCTTAATGGCTTGGTAATATACGAGTAATTAGTTTTTACACCCCTATCTATTCTGCATTTGCATGTCGTTTCGTATTGTCGCTGAATACGAGTAAGTGTTAACACATTTTGAGTCAGGCAAGGCAGGTGGTTGGACTCGAGCGTGTTTCCAAATGTGACCGACTGAGCGGTTAAATTAAATATTTGTGCACGCGCCGAAATTGGAATTACGTTTCCGGCAGCTCTCAGCTCCCAGTGTTCAGGTTCCGTTCATGGTCTTGATCTCGTGTTCATTTCGGAACGGCGCGACGCGACGTTTGCAGAACAAGGACCAAGGACTATTGCAGTTTTACTTGTGTAAACGTAAACATAAACGGGACTCTCTTCTGCTATGCCATGCCATGCCATGCGCACTCACAAAGAATTGTTTCACATTTTCGTCACGTAATGCGCTTCGTTCGGGCGAAATAAAACAACCGAAGACCCGTATTTGTGGCGAGCATAGCGTGCCGTGCCTTGGTATCGAGAGGTTCCATCCAGCTTCGGCTTGTAATAGTAATTGTATAGGCGGAAAAAACGCTCAGGTTATTAAATGCCTAAAGGTTATTAAACGTGCATTGATTTTCTAATTTGATTTCATTTCAAGGCATTCAAGAGTTTTTCAATAATAAATTTCTATTAATGTGCTTTTGCACTTACTTTTACTTACAAAGTCAACTAAACTAAGCAATTTTATAAAGCAGAGGATCAAGATTATCAAACAAATGTTCGTGGAAATTTAATTTCTTTTGCGCAAAGCATGGAATTGACGATTTGGGGATGAACCTTGAAATGTCAATAATTTATTCAAACAATGGCATTTCGAAGGCAGGCAGTGGTCTTGGTCTTGGTCTTGGTCTTTACGGTCACATCGATTCAGCATCCTTTTAGAGTATTATCGGTCGACTGGCCTTATCCTTCCCTTCCGAGCCTTATCCTATCCGTCCGTAGTGTAGTCTGTAGTCTCATCATCATCATCATCGTGCTGGTCTATTGTCAGCTAGATAGCCGAGAGAAGAACCCTTTGCTTTCGTTCGTCGTTCCATCGGAATATCGCCATGAAACATGTATCAAGTCAATTTCATTCAAACGCCTCCTCAGCACGGCATCCTTGCATCCTGTTTACATAATTTGCCTGCCCAAGTCCGCTAAGGGTGCGGTGCACAAAGGATGGACGCGGCCGAGATGTCTGTCTGGCTGGCATTCAAACAAATTTCCCGCGCATCAAATATTCATATCGAGCGCGAGTCTTGCCAGAAGGAGTAATCGAACAACTTGAACGTTTCTGACGTTTATGTCGAATTCACCACCACCACAACCGATCGCATCGCATCGATAAAGCAACAAATTGATTTTGCATAAAGTGCCTTCGCATGCACTAAGGCAATATTTGAAATATCCAAATAATCAAGTGAAAATTTCAAGGTTTTTTGAGGTTTTTCTCATGAATATCTACGACGCCGTCGTTCAGGGACATTTTAATTGGATGGGACACGTCCTTATCCCAGCCATTCTGAGAGGAACAAGTACCTACGGCTTGAACCCGTGCAATTGTGATTTTTTTCCACAATCTAACCTCTTGGAAGCATGCGCAGGCGCAAGCAGGAAGAAAGCTTGGATCACACATTGATGTCGAGCAATTTTCGGATTCTCAGAACGACGACCGAGCAGGAATAAGAAGAGCAACACTTCTAGTACTTCAGTCTCTGCTTCCGGTCCTTAAAATTGCCAGAGGACGGACGTTTCGGCGTCCGGGGAGCGGCGACTGACTTTGTTGTTATTCCTGATTCGGAATTATTCACTCTGGATTGAAGGGCCCCAGGGACGAGTTGCCAACTTGGCAAAGATTTTTTTCCTAAGGAATTTTTTATTTTTCCATCCCATCATGACGAAAATTGCACACAAAAATACCAAGAGGCTTATCTTATGATAAATCAATTCTCCATTCACCCTTACACTTGCTGCTTGCTGTTCTTGTTGGAGTTTCTTGGCTCGTATCGAGTTAAACTTGTTTTATTTCACCTCGGATTATTGCAAACACGCAGCGACGCGACACACTGCAGGATTCAATTCAGCATCAATTGATTCGTTTCATTGACATTTTTATTCGGTTTGTGTTTGTTTCATTTTACGTGGTTTCCTTCAACTTTGAAGCTGTTCAACTCAGCTCAGTTCAGTTCAGTTCGTATTTTCATTTTCGGTTCGTTTTGTTTGCGAGTTGCTTAAATTCCTGTGCAACCGCCTCCGCCCACGTCGATTGAATTGTGCTTGTGCGCCGCGGTCCTCGCTGCAATACACAATCGATAAGCGCTCGCCGGCAATATCGAGCATTCCTGGCTTGCACGGCGACGAAATAATTTCATTTCGTTGGCTTGGCTTGCTGCGCCGAAAATTCAATAAATTTCGCTCGGGTGATGTTGTTTTTATTGTGCAATTAGTGATAAGACCATAAGAGTCGTACGCACACAATTTTCAAATTCTTACATTTTTCACGGAGGAAGGATCAAGAAAAAATGATTTCTCGGCTTAGTTAAGCCGGCAGGGAGCAGGCTTGAGGTAATAATATTTGATGAAACGAAAATTGGGAGAATTTCAGGATCTTCTTCTTCTTCATCTTCGTCTTTGACTGTCTGAATGGCAGCAGAATAGCAATCACACTTTCTTCTCTTACAGTACCTACTCGTATTCATGGTATTTGAGTGGCAAGCATTTGTTGAGAGAAAAACCTGTACTTTCTTTACAAAATTCAAATTTCATTCAATTTATAAATGCATTTTGTGCATTTTATTTGAAGCTCCAATCTGAGATTTCTGCAGGAAAACTTGCGAAAATTAATGCAATTGCATTAGACCAGATGAAAACTGACATGCTTAAGCGCGCCATGCAGTGGAAATGGTCGGGAAACGTCATAGACGATTAAAAGATTATCACGTTTGCAAAACTTTTAACTCTCATCCTTTCTCTTCTCTTTTCTCCATTTGTTTGGCTAATATTTGTTTACTATAGCACAGACCCAACGATAGTCTGTCTTGTCTATCTATCTATCTGTCTGTCAGTATTACTACAGTGAATCGAGCAGGGCAGGAGCAGGAATAGAAGTAAAGCAGGAGCTGTCGTGGAATAATTCATTATCATTTGTATTCATTGCGCATTACTTCCGCTTCTAAATCGAGCCAGCGTCTGAGTCTGAGTTTAGTTTAGTTTAGGTTTAACGTTTGCTTTACGAGGCGACAAGACAAGGCAAGACAAGACAATCCAGAAGCTAGAAGCTAGTCTCAGTTAGGTTTTCCTGCAGCCAACAATCGTCGATCGCGTCACTCCATCTAGCAAGCTGCTAGTGTTTGTCTTTCACGAATGTAACAGTGTAATGTCGAATTATCACCCATGCTCGAGCGCACATTACATACGGCGGAAGGGATGATACGACACTATACGACGTGAGGCAAATATACTGCACAGCCTGAACAAATACGCACGATGATCGTCATTACCATCATCTTTGTCGTCACTTGAGATAGATATGACTTGACGTATTAGTCACCTGGATAAACTCCTAAGATAAGGCCTACTTTTACATAAGAAGTGAATGAAACCCCTGAAAAAAGCAAAAAGCAAAGAACAAAGAGACGAGCCAGAATAAAGAAAGTTAACGTCAAGCGATTTCTTAATTGCCAGCGCGTTATCCGGCCGCCCCGCGAATTATTCCGCTATCACTCATTTAATAATTCATGATGGATTAATGTGGCTTGGGAGAGCCTGTGGCTGCGTGAATGTGAATGGGATTAATGTATTATGAGCGCTCGTGGATTAAACTGAAGACCAAAGACTAAAGACTGAAGACGTCCGAGCGTTTTTCTTATATAATCGTCATATTCTTTCTTTGGGCGGCGTCGTCTCTTCAAAAAGTCTTATTATTATCTTAATGTTAACCAAATGTAGCTTGATTCTTAAAAGAGAATTAAATTCGCTTAGCTTACAGGCTATGCATGTACAAGAACGCCATCGTCCGTCTGATGCTGATGGTCACCGCCACGCAGTCATTTGCTTCTGTTTCGTGCTGGTAAATAGATAGAAACGGATGGACATGGAGAAGGACAAGCTATGATAGGATAGGATAGGATGGTGTATGGGATGAGATGAAGTTTGTCCCAGTTTTGGGATAACCGCCGGATTAGGACTTAGCACGCTTCAATTTAGTTGAGTCCTCCGAATGTTGCCGCGTGTATACGTACGGGAAAGCAGGCCATTTCGATATTAGAGCGCTGCTCCTCACGGATCGCTTAACTATTTCGCGAACATCGAAACACTATTAACCAAGTGTCATCAACTGGGAAACTTGCAAATTAACTCCAACTTGCATCCCACCATTTCGCGATCAACTTTACTTTGATTTAAGTAGATATGTGACTGAAGCTTTTTATTAGTAGAGTCACTCGGCCCTCGGCCAGGGGAATATAATTTGTGCTTAAAGAGATAAGCACTGAGGAGATTGCATTGTGTGATTATTTATTCAATATGAGAGCAGGCTTAATGCAATTTGTGGTGGCTGTGCATGCAACAGTTTCCTGCAAGGAAAACGCGCTCGGAGCGCATAAGAAACGAGAATTCGGGGGCGGCGAGCTCACCTCAAAGCGCTCACGCTTATGCTTGTACTTACGCTAAGTAAATGCACGGCCGCGGCGCTTGTTCGGCAAAGTGCATCGTGATATTCAAACTAACCCAGACTCGCTTTAGGTGCTTGTTCTAGTATTACACAACTTTACAACCGAATAAATCTATACATCTTCTCACGTAGAATCAAAAATAAATGCTATAAGTAAGCAGCGTACTTGCCGCACGGCATAGGTATAAGTGTGGGAGCTTGTGGTAAATAGAATTTGCGCGTTCGCGTTCACGTTCGGCTTCTTCTTCGCTTCATTGCCGAATCAAATTTGCGGAAAAGTTTTCAATCGCTGCCACGAGCGCTCCCAGTGAATGCCCGTCGTTTCGGCGTTTTGCTGCCCCTGCCGCAACTCTTGCTCTGGCTCTTGTACTTGCTCGTACCTTGCTTGCTTTTGTTGATTTATTTATTCTACACGTGTTGCGAAATTGATGTAAATTCACATTCAATTCAATCCTTCACTCTTCACTCTTGAGTTTCGTTTTATTTCATACAGGATCTAAAAATTGTAGATTATATATAAAGCCAAGCTTTTTTGTGTACAACAATAACTGTTGTCTAATAGATGGTGGTGTGACTAGTTTATGAGTACAACAATGAAGAGAATACATGGTATGCTATAGATGGAACAGAGTATAGTATAGTATAGTATATCTTTGTGTTGTTATCGATGGCTCGTCCTCCATTCAGGACAATGGATGCTTTCATGCTTCTTAGTTACATCGCGCGCACTAGATAGATAGAAAAAGCCTCATAGCGCTCGAATTGAGCACATTGATGTCGATAGTCAAAGCCCTCGACACCCGCCCACCCACACTTTGACATTTTCATAGAAAATGGCCAGGGATGCGAGTGGAACGACACTCAACACATACGAGTACTATAATACTAGACTGATAGTTGATAGCAGCTTCTTTGGTTTGCTACTGCTGCTGCTTCTTCTTCTTACACTCATCTATTTTTCCCTTTTTCCTTGTGACATTTTCGTATTGTTAGGTATTATAACTTTTTTCTGTGATAAAACGAAGGAAAACAGGAAAAAGTGCCTGAGAGTACGTTTTGCGTTCTGGGTTTTGCTCATTTTCGTCATTGAAGCGGAAAACTTTATTATGTTCTTCAAAAGTATATGAAAGTAAACTAATTACCTACGAACTTAAACGTGAACGTGGACGTGGACGTCGAACTGGGGTAGGGCGTGTGTGGCGAGTCAGATATTTTTCATTGATAAGGCATTTTAATTAATATTTGCTGAGCAAACTAGAAACTTCAACTGTTTGTTGACTTCGAAGCGAAGGGAAGCGAATGCATATGAAAAATCGAACGGTTTGCAAATTATAGATTATGTCAGGGGTTCCCAACCTTTTTGTGCTCTAGAGCAGTGATCCCCAACCTTTATACCGCTGCGGACCGGTAAGATATGAAAATTAACGTATGAAACCAATAAAAACGGTAAAAAAATTTAATATTTGGCGCTATCCGTGGGCGCCCGCGGGCACGAGGTTGGGAACCTCGGGATTATGTAATATCCATCAATGAGCAAATCATATAAGAATAAAACGATTTAGCTCTCTATAATATTGTTTAGATTCAGAGTTTAGAGAGAAGTGTGGAAGTACAATAGAAAGCGCTAATTACAACTGAATTGCGCGCACTTGCTAATTGGTCGTCGCTTCGTCGGTTGAAAACTTCGTGTGTTTCTTCCCTATCAAGCTCCACAATTTAAGTGAATGAACTTGAGCTTAAGCTCAAGTTCGTTCTAATGTTGCTCTGTGAGTAGGTAATTAACTTGAATTCCTAATTGTTTTTGATAAAAAATTTTGATTTGAGTGTTATTGAATTCTGTAAGCAATTTCACAATTCTAGGTAGGTATATTGTGGACGTGTGTGATTTATAACGTCAGCGAATTGTTTGCCGCCTCCATTATTACGACCGGTTTGCGGCTTGCCGGGCGGCGGCGAGTGGGTGGCAAGCAAAGGCAAAGGTGAGGTGTAAGCGCATATCTCGGCGGTTTACTCTAATGCGGCGCATTCCATCTTGCACCGCCGCCACCTCCTGCTCTTTCTCTTGCTCTTGATGCGGTTGCATAACACTGGTGGCGGCCAGCAGGAGCAAGAGCAATTCAACTCGGCTTTACTCCGGCCTATCATGGTCGATGAAGCCTGCGAAGCGCGAAAAATAAATGTGCCATGTCCGCTTCTTACGCTCACCTATATATTTCCGCTGCTTTCCCATCACATAGACGAAAATAAAACAAAAACAAGCAACTGTTACGGGGAATTCAGAGGAGCACAAGTGCCAGATGAATAAATAGTCAAGTTGCCTTGGTAACCTGCACTGTTTACCGCTTTTTAACCTCTTTACGCGCATCCGGAGAGACTTAATACTCAAGTTCTCGCCCGACGCCGACGCATCGTTAGCGGGAGTGTACACTCGTTTGTTGTAACCGCGAGGAGTACAAAGTATTAAGTATAATTTGGCGTTTGACGAGCGGTTTGTACCCGTTGCTGCGCCTACCTAAGCTCAGCTCAGCTCAGCTCCTTGGGGATCTATCCGTCAAACTGCTACACTGTTACAGCGTGCATGTGTGTTTCTTGTTACTGTTCTTGCTTCCTCCAGGAGTAATTGTGTTAAAACACTATGTAGTGTGTAGTTTTAGTTCATTTTTACAGCAGGTAGGCTTTTTCATGATCAAATATTAATCAAGCTGGCTTTTATCCATTAACTTTATGAATTGCACTAAAAGAAAAGGGGAATCATAAATAAACAGAGCGACAATACCTCTGAAAGTAGAAGAAAAGAAAAGAACTAGGAGTCAGGATTCAGGGCAGGACAATAAGAAAGAAGTAAGAGTTGCGGGTGAACAAGGAATTAATGATGCGTTAAGAAGTGCTCGCCGATTTTGGTTGACTTCTTGCGGGCGGCAGGGTGCAGAAAGGCCGTGTTAGTTCGGCGCGTATTTCTTCCTGGGCTTTGCTTGCTTTGCGGAGCGAGACTCGAGTGGACACGCTTGCTGATTATAAACAAAGACCCGTTCTTTCGGCAAACTTAAGAAAAGTTTTTCTCAGCGGAGGTTCAGGTTTCTTTTGGGGTTTGGAGATATTTATCTATTCTATTTGTTGCATTTCATTGCCGCTTGTCTACACATGTAGGTACTTTGTGTCTTCATTTGACATATACATGAATTGTGCAAAGGCAGGCGCAAGCGTAACAATAAGACGACGGCTGAAGAATAGCCGTCTATTTTCTTCTTTGCGTGAAATCCCTTGAAGAAGAGGAAGAAAAAGCAGGCAGAAGGGATGCGATGTCGGTGAAAAACTGTTGCTCTTTCATCTCGACGCGTTCGTCTCGATCGCGATCACGCACTCGCAGGACATTTGTAAGACACCAACTCAACTGCTGTCTGTCTAAGAAAGATCCTCGTTCGTTCGTATTCTTTTTGTGTCGGCCGCGCTTTGCACGCACGCCTTTTACATTTATCTTTATTCCTGTCCGATTGCTTCGAATCAATAAGAGTATTAATTCGGAACTCCGGACACGTGTGATTGTCTCAAGAACAGATTTTTCTTGTCTTATTTTTTTGCATTTTCTTAATTATATCGCGTGAAACTTGCGGATCGCATGTGCCTATTCTATTTGAAAGGTAATGTAAGCAAATGTGCACGAAATACGCCATGAAAAGCAGTGGAAATAGAAGAAAAAAAACAGCAACACAGCACAACACAAAGCTGATAGCAAAAATCCGTCGTCCTTTGGCGCGTTACTTAATGGGTCCTTTGACCTCTTTGTATCCTTTGCGACATGAAACCTGTGTACTCTTATGGAAAGAAATGAACAAAATAACGCCAAACAAGCGACGTGTACCTACTCTTTCAAAGCTTTTAAAGAAATTCAAATAATGTTACTTACAATTTACAATTTGTGCTCGCGCTTGTGCTCGCGCCTGATGTCTCATTAGTGTATGCACTTCACCTGCTTATTATAACTTAGTGATTGTCTTTGGCTTTGCTGTTGGTTTGCAATTTACTGCTTCTCGTTACGTCCCTTCACTTATAATCACAACACATCTTGAGACAGAACTCTGTGAAATTCCAAGACAATTTCAGTTCAGTCTGGTTGAACTTAAAGTTGTCTTAGATTTTCTTTTGTTTCACTTCTGTTCCGTCAATTGCCACCGTCCCGGACGAAATCTCACCGTCACCGTCGTTGTGACTCCTGTGTCAATAGAAGAAAACTCTTCCTCTAACATTGCACGTCGGCAAATATTTGTCGTGGAAATCTTTAAAATAATATTTCGCTCTTGTTCGCCAGACATTCTCTTCCACCATCTCCATCCCCAGCTTCAGCTTCAAACTCCAAACAAAAGTTGCGCTCATTGAACTTTAAACTCTTTCGGCGGATTTTTATTAGTTGGGTATTAGTTTCTTCCAAGGAGGGGGCAATAAGAATGAGAATAAACGGGCAAACGGGGGACGTAATTTGTCGGGCACTATTAGAAGTCTAACGTCAATGTCGTTGGGGTTAAATATGTTTTAATTAAAGCCCACCAACGTCCTTTATCATGCGCTTGCGCTTGCGCGCGACCGCTTACAACACACAAATCACTTAAAACTTCCGTCTTCGGCCTCCTCTCCTCGAACCTTATTAAAGTTCGGTAATTAATAACTCAATTACGAACGAGCCGACTCGACAAGCACAACGGGCAAACAACTTGGACGATTTATTGCGCAAGCGTACCGCGCCTTCTCAGCCAAACACTTTACTCCTTACTGTTTACTCCTCTTCCTCTTCCTATTCTTCTCCATCTTCATCTTCATCTTTAACATCATCATCTTCATCTTCATATTTCTTTTGCTTCCAAGATGAACCGCACTAACTTTGCTTATAAGTAGATGCTAAACAAAACTATTATCAGCAATCAGAAGCACTACTAAGAACGTTTTAAAGAAGGAAAGGCAAAATGAAGAAAAATTAAGTCTGTAAACGTCTTTCTTAATATTTTATTCTGTAAAAGTTCCTAATTTAGTTGAAATTTTATGAAACACTTTGTATATAATATTCCATAGGTCAGGAGAGGGTTATGATGTCATAAATAACAATTATTATCCTTATTCATAATAATGCGCACATAATTACCTATCATTTTGTAGGTTATGTTTACTCATCAATATTCTATTTTGTTACAGGTATGTAGCAGTAACTCATGGATTTCTGATTTCATCCACGTAATAATGGAAAAAACATAACAAGTCGGCAACTTTTAAACAAATGCGCAAGGAAACAAGCAAGTAACTAATAGTAAAGGTAAAAAATAAACGTAGGCATAAACTCAAGCGTGAACTTAAGCCAAGCAATGTCAGCATTGCTAACAAATCCTGGCAAATTCCAGTTGCGCCGCTAAATATTTTATTTATTTGCATTACATAGAAACATGTATAAAAGTGGAACTAAGCGCCAGTGCAAGCAAGCAGGGTATGTTTTTGTTGCGTTTGTTTATTTTCCCCACTAGCCAAGCGAAAAAATACAGGAATAATAGCAAAGCATAAAGTCTGAGTTCAGGCTACACTACACTACAGCGAGTCGTGTAGGTATGCGAGTATACATCACAGTTTGCGGCGCATTGTGCGGGCGTATTGTGGAAAACCAGGGTACAACTATAATATAATGTAGTTGCCGTGATAAAAAGAACTCGACTAGGCTAGCCGAGCTTAGGCTACATGAATACGAGTATAATGCGTGTTTACAGCCAACCAGCCAGAGAAAGACGTGTTTCGCGCCCGTGCATTCCCGAAACCTTGCATTTGTGTGTTTGTTCTGTGGAAATCTGGCTGGCACTTATAATTCCTGCTAATTCATCGCCACAAAAACCGAATACACGCTTTCACGCTGAATAATTTGAATCGGGATGAATAATGTATTGCGATCCCAGCCAGCCACCTCTGCGCCTAAGAAATATGCAAAAAAGGCGAGACGTATGCCGGCAGCAGGCAGTTATTGAAGAAAGCAGTACAGTAAGTGTAACAAAGTTTAAAACACATTCAAAGTTGAGTGAAAAAGTTTAAACTCTAAACTAACATAACACGCGAATACTCGTAGGTATATACCTCGACTCAAATCCAACCAACTTCAAGTTTAACTTTGTCCATTTCCATATGCGTTTGTTCGAAATTGTTTTATTCTTTCTGCGAAATATAAAAGAACATTTTATTTCATACTTAGTCAGGTAAGGGACAATATTTGAGACGTTTATCTGAAAATTAGACGGGAAACAACAGTATTGATTGGGTTTTCTCGGCGTAAATGTGAAAGTGAACGTTTGGGTTCACGTTTGTGTGTTTGCCGCCCACGCACAGGATGATTGCTGTTATTGTTCTGGGTCACCAGTGGCAGCTGTCACTGTATTACGAAGGACATATAATAACAGTCGACTCGGCTCAGACTTGGACACTCGCGGTCTCGATGTCACGTTATAGGTATATTGTTGTGTCTCTGCAATATTTTGGCTTACAGCTGTGAGGTGAGGTGTGTTTCCAAAAATCAATCGGAGACTTTACGCTCTATTTATATGCAAATTCTTACGTAAAATCAATGTTTTATGTGTTGTAAGAGCTTAGGAAGAGAGTGTTATTCATCTCATCTTGTAATCGAATCGATTTGCAATTAAGGGAGTCGTTTATAGTCGCGTTCGGCTTCCTGTTGCTGTTATTCTTTTACGTTGATGGCGATCACACGATGATGATGATGAGTTTTCCATGTTGTTCTGTTCCACTTTGTTCGGCGCGAGTTATTAAACTAATACGCATGTCGACGCCGCACATACGCCGGCGAGATAAGGATGGATACAGACAATCATCGGGGAAGTTATTGCCGCCTCCTGTCGCGGCGGCTAAGCGCATCACAATAACCAGCGACGGCGGCAGCGATAAATGAAAAAAGGCCCCCAAGAAGGAAACTTATCGACGACGCACCGCACCAGCAATACGCTCGTAGATGTCCGAGGAAAAAATTATATTGTAAAAGTTGCTGCTCACTTTGCCTTCCTTTTCCTTAGTTTTGAACGCAAGCGCAAGCGCGATCCACTTCTTGGTTATTTGTAGTGCCGCCACTCTGACTGCTGCACACCGAGGCATGCAATATAGATGAGGCCATCATGAGGAAAGTTTTCCGTTCGCAGGAAACATCTTCTCTTAAGACAGCACTGCGCAAACTTGTGATAAGCGTTTGTACGTTCGTTCGGTTCGGTGCGATTGTACACTGTACACATTTTTCCGATTATTTTGTTGAAAAAATGGGGAAAGGACGCAAGGATCCAAAGGATAATTAAAGGACTTTGTTCGCGCACGCGGCGGCAAATGAGCCGGAAGTCTTCAAATCCCCAAAAAGGCATCGACATGGAATAAAAGACTTAATTAAAAGATTACGTGCCATGCGCTGGCTAATCCTAAGTATCTCATCCTATTCTCCTCTCTTCACCGCTTCGCATAGCCTGTTCTTCTATTATAATTAAAAAAATGAAATCGTCAAATGCAGTGGCCAGCAAACAGGGTTTTAATTAATTTTTTATTTTTCTTTCATATTCAAAGAAAATTGGTTTTAATTGGCAAAATTAATAGTGGGCTTATAATTAATAATCAATCATTGTGTGTCTTAATTAAGAAAATTTGTCAAATACGTCAACCTTTCTTGGTCAAAACATTGTTGGATTGTTTGTGTTTGAATCAAAGCTAGATCTACATCCAAATTCAAATCTAAACATGAAACATGAATACTAATCGGATTTCCTGAATAGTTTTGACACTTTGGGTCACTTTGGACCCGAATTATTTGAGGTAATCATTCACTTTCTAAACTAAAACTCAATGTAATTCTTAACGCGTCATTTTATTGATAAATTAATTGATAAGTAATCAACAAAAGCTCAATATTTACTTAAGTACGATTACATTTACAATTAGTATATTGACTGACAGTATTATTTATTCTCTTATTATCTGTTCAAGCATTCGACAGATAAGCGTTATCAGTAAAGCATATGTTTAGCCATATCTCACATTTCAATGAAAGCGTGTCAAGTAAATATTAAAATACGTGCGTAAAGTTGACTTAACTTAAGCCAAGTCGCCTTAAGCCAACTCAACTCACAACGCCAGTTCCTATAGTACAGTGGCAGTTCGTGTTTGAAAAATGCACTACCTACTGCCCAGTCCCTGCCTGGACGCATTGCGATGCGCCTATTGTGCGGTGGTGCCCACAGAAGCGCCGATCTACCAGCGCGAAGCCGGGGATCTTGTGTGTGCCAAGTGCGCCAACTTCATCTCGCGCTCGGAAGTGCAGTCCTGGCGACGACAATATCAACTGGAGCTGCTGTTACCTTTACTTCCTGCATCGCCCGTACCAGCAACCCCCGCCTCTACGCCTACGTTTTCGTCACCTGGTGTCTCACCACTAATGTCACCAACGAGCGACTTACCATTAGGTAATTTACACGCGCAATCGTCTTATCACAGTGACTCAGAGCAAACAGTCGACCTAACAAGCGATAAAGACCACACACGGATAGCCTCCAAGGAGCTCAAGGCGCACATGAACTGCGCGATTAAAGGCAACAAAACCACAAAAAAAGCGACGATACTCCAGTATTCACTGCACATACAAAAGGCTGATAACGCCAAGCAGCTGTGTCTTGTGGAAGATTCTTTTGTGGAGTCGTTGCGGTACCGAGGAGCACAGGAAGGCAGAGTGACACCGGTTGACGTGCATATTGAAGGTGGGATCTCTTTGAACAGAAGACCCAGTCAGCTTTGCAGCAGGATGGAGTTGATTCCCTTGAAACCAACCACTTTGCCAATTTACGAGAGTATTCCCAGTGTCTACCAAGGCACTCTGAGAACCGTAAGGGAGCTAGAAGTGAAGGTCCCCTTGGAACCGTGGATTACCTGCAAGAATGGATACTGCCGTTGGAGAGGATTGTACAGTGATATTGGAGAGCACCTCAAGATATGTCCCATGGTCAGGATGCCATGCCCATTTGATCATTGCGATGTCAAGGAGCCGGAACAACTGCTGAAGACCCACGTTCTCAACGTTCATTCCACTTCGGTGTGTGACTATATCAGGGGCACGCTGAACAGCAAAGACCAGTTCAGTGTCATTTTCAAGAGTGGTGTGATGTTCCTGTTTAAATACTTTGTTTATAATGATTTCCATCCCTTTGTGGAGTTCCTAGTTCAAGCTGTGACTAATCGCAATGCAGTTGACTTTAAATACGTGCTCAGGGTCATAGAAGAAGGCGTTAGGTCGTCAAAAGTGGTAAAGACACAAAGCGAATCGGTTTTGATCTATAACAAGTGCGTATTGCAGAGTGGGATCGTCATTAAGGGGGATGAATACCAACGGATGAAATTGATGCAGTTCAAGGTTGATATCACAAGTACAAGTTCAAGTGCAAGTGCGAGTGCAAGTTTAATTTAGATGAAGACTGGAATGAATAAATTATTTGTTAGAATTTTAAGGCCGTGTCTCGTCTTTTTTCCTGGGAGGTGAACACGAAGAAGTTGGAATAGAAATTTTCGGAGTAAATCCTCGGGAGTCGCGTATAATCCTTCGTATATATTCCATGTCAATACGTCGCCGTCGCGTTATTGGCGCGGAACGAACGAACGCACACGGATCTGGAGCGATGTAGTTACACTATCCTTGTGATGGCATTATACCATATCCAATGCGCTCGTAAATCTAAACCATGATTCTCTGCTACTGCCGCCGCCACCGCCGCCGCCAGCCATGTACGAACGTAATACCTGCACCCAGGCAGCAGCTCATTCGCGTTCGGAAATTTATCGCGTTTCGCATCGTGCACTTCGCGCAACTCAATATGCGTTGAGCGATGAGCGTATTGACGCCAACCAACATGTTGCCTCTTCCCCGACTTAACATGCGATGGACGTATCGATACTCGCGAAAGTTGAAGGGAAATGAAGACAAAATGAGTACAAAACGGAACTAAACTAAACTTAACTGAACTGAACTGAACGAACGAAGTTGTGGTGAGAATAGAATGGAAATTTGCGCTTGCGTTCGCCTTCGTACAATATTTTTACATTCCATACTTTTTCTTCGTCTTCTTCTTGTTACTTTGTGACTACAAATCTTCCACAATGACAACTTGGTAGGTATATAGTACATATTGTATCATTCACATGTTATTGTTGCATTGTGGATTTACGTTTATTTTATTTTATGGATTGTACGTGTTGTTTTTGTATACGAATACCTGCACAGTGTATGTACTGTAATAGTAAAAAGTAGCATTGATGAAAGTTGGGTTGCATACATTCACGCTTATACCTACATCGTGTCGACATAAATAATATCGAGCAGCATAAAGCCGAACGTAATCAAGGTGAGCCATCAATTTATCGGGTATTTGCGCCATAATGTATGTACGGCCCTAGCACAAGCACGAGCACAAGCACAAAGCCATTTCCCATCGCCATCGAGCAACAATGCGCCCCCGCGTCAAAGGCTTAGCTGCGGCGCCGCAGGGCTTCGCACGCCCTGAAAGCGCACATTGTCGTTCGTTTGTCACTCGTCAGTCAATCGACTTTTTGCCACTCACGCTCGCACTGCAAGAAGCGGTAAAAGGGTTCACGTGTTGTCGTGAAAAATTAGTTTCCATTAAAACAAAAACCAGCCTCGTGTGAAAATTTAAAAATATTGCCTTTGCCCTCACTTCAATGCACTTTTTTTCATTTTACCTTGGCACTATTTTTTATTTCTACGTTAATTCGGTTGATAAAATAATATATTTTGACATACATATGTATGTCTGGCTGCATGTGAGCCGGAAAAGCGGGAAATATGTCTGCCATTAAATTTACGAGCTGCGCGTTATTATTATTGTTTGTCTATCTGCGCGAGTAAAATATTCATCTGGTTGTAGTTTTTCGCAATGCAATGCAGAATTTAATTGAAATCGAATGTAATTGCCGGTTATTTATGGTACGGGAGTAAGTTGTGATGTGAAATTAATGGATGAAAATGAAAATGTCTAGTTTTTCGTTTAAATTTAAATTGAAAAGTCAAATTTTAAGCAGTTAATGGTGCTGATGTTATGCTGATTTTGCAGTCTGAAGTCAGGATCACAATCAGGATGCAAATCGTGGACATCGACAGTCAGTTCAGTAGTCTGTCCCTGATAGTGGCAGCGAATAGAACTGAACAGAACAATATCGTCGTGTTGCGCAGCAATGCACAAAGACAATGAATGCAACGCTTGCGCTTGCATTCGTTATCGACTTGCATAGGGTCCTATGACGCAGCCACATTCAGGTTAGTCTGGTTGCACTGCTAATGCAAGTAATAGGCCTGGAGGCGGTTGAGCCATCGTCCTAGTTTGGTAGCAGTTGCAGTTGCAGTTCACGTCTGTAGGACTCTGACGGAAATGCATGCGTTTACGTTCATGGGTGTTCAGGATGCGTAACGGCATTACCACGCCGCAGGCGACAACCACTTGCCGCTTACAGCTTGCAGCTTGCGCAATTCAACTCTCATTTGTTGCAAATCCAATCATCATTTGCGTATAACCTCGCTGATACATAAGCCTTTAGGCGGAAACAATCAACGCTGAATTTTGATTTGAATTTGGATTCGGCTTTGGCTTTACAATTTTCTGTTTTGTCATTTTTTCACCTAGAAAATCAGTGAAGACTTGACAGAAAAACGATTTCGTGTTTCATTAGTCGCTTAAGCTGCTGTCATTAATTACTTTACCCTGCAACCACCCATACATGAAGGGGCGGTGGTGGACTTCCTTTGTCATTTATCATGTTTTCAATTAGGCCGCCACGACATCGCGCGCGCAGCATACTAAGCATTCGCAGATGTGTGTATGATTAATGGTGATATTTGTGTTGTGTTGTTCATCCCCGACTCCCGTCGCTGCTGCTGCTGCTGCTAAAAAATATAATCCATTAAATGTTTCTTCATTAACATCCACTTACTCTACGTGCTTTTATCGATCAAAAAAAAAGTTCCATACTTAGCGTCCAACCTGGGCAATAATAACAAACATTAAAGTTTAATTTTCTTCGGCTCGGTCGAAGGATAAAGGATAATGGGCGACGTGACGCGCAAAAATGCGGCTGAAAGTGCACATCAAACACATTTATGCTCGCATTATATTCCACATGCATGCATGTATGCAGGAGGCATGTAATTTTAAAGTGCCAGTACATTTCGCACACATTGATAGGTCTTGTCCTATCCTGAGTGAACGCGCCAGCGAACAGGATCGCAAACGGAACAATAAATTCCTAGCGCAAGCTTGCCGTGTGGTCGTGGTCATCTCAGCACTCGCTTGTGCCCAAGCAATAAAATTTAGCAGTCGGGTATAAATATAAATTTTACTTCCGGTTTTATTATAAGGTCGTATATTTATACGGGCGCGAGAAACAAAACCTTCAGGTAAAGAAAGGATTGTTTATGTCGGTAATATGTGAAGCTGTCAGATTAATTAAAACTAATTAAAAATTAATCTATCTACTAAATTTTTTTATCTTCGCCAATGGAACGCGAAACTTCATGCGTTTTTAATTGGCCAGATAATAATTATGAGACTTTTATGGAGTTTTTAATGTTTGGTAAAGTTTTTTCAGGGAGAAGAAAGGTGATTTTTTGCGCAACATTCTTGCACCCGGATGCAGGATGCAGTGGTAGGAATTGCATTGCAAATACCAAGGCATGTCTGGATCTCGGGAAGTTTGAACGTTTTATTATGCGGCGCATTCCAACTTTTATTATCTGTTTATGGGCCGAACGCATGCATGTCACTTGCCGTCTGTCCCCTTCGCGTTTACATCTTGTTGCGCACTTAAGAAGCGGAAATGATTGCCACTTTATCCGATAATATAACGTCCTGAAACCTGATACTTGCTCGAAGTCTGTGGAAACACACGGTAATCTTGTTCGTTATGTTGAATATTTATAGACAGACGGTGGTGTGGTTTAGACGGTGGGTCGGAAGATTTGCAGCCTCTTGTGTAGTTGTTCATTATGCGGAAGCAAAACCTCGAAACCGACACACGCCACGCTACAAAGCAATGAATACATAATGGACTCGAACCGCTGAATGGAACCAGTTGGTCAATGCGGAATTGGCATAGAAAACGCACAAAGCGGAAAATAGCCAGTCGCTGTGCTGCAAGCGAACCTTTGAGGATAAATCGAGAACAACAAACAACTCAGATCAAAATTAACTAACAAACAAATTTCAAACTCTCACACAGTTTATGAAATTGACTCAACAGTAGATAGTTTTTAATGCAGTTCCACTGAAGTAAATTTAAATTTTAAAAATACTCCAGTTGGAAACGTCCAATGCATTGTTATCCTGCAGCAAGGAGCACGAATGAGTGAAGGGAAGTGAAGTACAATGTACAGCACGAGCATGAACATGAGCATGAAAACATCAAAACGTTGATATGGGGATTGCGTCGCCGTCGCTGGGGCGGCTTTGCCCCTGAAAAGCCATCATTTGCAAGCCGATGTCAAGTGGTGACTCGTGCACTTGCATCCCGCCAGCAGCAAACATCGTAAACGCGAAATTTGCGCGACTCTCATTAGATTTTACGAGCTCATATCCTATCGGCCGTTGCGTTGCGTCGCGTCGCGTTGTGTATTGTTTACGTGAAAATGCAACTTACACAAAGTAAACCAAACAACTTGGCTATAAAATGCAATTGTGATTTATTATTATACGTGATGAAGGAAAACAATCATATGACCCGCAGTCCAAGAGTCAATATATCCTGGAAAATACAGAATAATGAAGGATAATCTTAGGAGAGTTATTGAAATCTATGCTTTATAGAGAAATAATGGAAGGAATGATCACTTAATTAAGATAAACTTTACGATTTCTTAAGCGTTCTTAAAGCAAATTCAATTCAAATATTCATAAAAGAGGCTGAAGCTTCCTTGGAGCTTTTTGAGCAGAGCAGGAATCAGTCATAAAACATGGCAGTGATCGCCTTTCTTCAGTACTGAAGAGAAGAAGACTCGAGCTTTTATTATACTTATGCCAAAATCGACTTCGATTTGACGATTGTGTGACTTTAATGTGATAAGCTTTAAGCTTTAATCTCTCACGTTAAGTTTAGTCTTAGATCGGAAATGTAAGGAAAAGTATTAGGTATAAGAAAAGGTTCAAGTAACCTTGAACGATATTAAAAGCATTAAAGGAATGACCCATCGCGCATCGTCGCAGAGCAAAGTGAAGTGAAGTGAGACTGCGACTGCTCGTTAAGTCCAAAGACGGCTTCTTATATTTTCCCAGAGTGGACGGAATGGAATCTTCTTTAAGAATATTATCGCTGATCGTTCGCGCGTTCGCACTCGCGCCAAGAGCGAGTCAAAGGTTAGTTGGTAGCTTTGCTATAATCTCTTCTTTCTTCGTTCTGCCTCTTGCATGGGGGCGGCATAACTGGGTCTGATATATTTAGCGATAGCAATTTTTTCCCGCCTGCGCTTGCAGCGCATAAAAATGCAAATATAATTATGCAAATGGCTGGCGGCGTGCATGAAGCGATTTTCACCGTCTTCAAACCTTTGTCGCCGCCCCAGCCGCCTCCAAATTGACTCAGACATTTTTTTAATATATAACATCGTATAAAATTCCATTAAATTTAAATTGTCACTGGTTTGCTGACGTAATATAATACATATTAAGTACACTTATAGGAAGCCAGCTAATGGCTCAAACGCCTACACGTTGTTGGCTGCTTCTCTCACGTAACTAAGTTTCATTTCGTTTCACGTACATTCATACGTACTTATACAGTAGTAACAATATTGCAATAGCATTCAGCCGCCGCCGCCGCCACAGCTTCGGTTTGAATTCGAGCCCGAGTGGGTATAGAAGAGAAGCAACGCTAAAGCTTGAATGGCATTCAGAAAGTTTTGATTTCAAGTTGGAAAATTGCGGTTTATGGAATTAATTGTATACGTTCACATGCATTCAACGATTATGAGAGGTTATATTATACAAAGTGTGTTGAAATCACGCTCATCTAAGCGGAAAAAATCATTCATGAAATTAAAGGTGAATGTGAACCGAACACTTTGTAGGTTAGGTTGTTGTGTAATATGACGCTGGGAGTAATTGCATATTTGTGACATTCCCACCCTTCTTCTGCCACCCACCCGTTGCGGTTCTAGATCGATGATGCGAAAGTTGCAAATTAAATTCAACCGCTTCGTTAGGCGCACACAATCCGGCAGCAGTGAGACAGAGATGGAATCAGAAATATAGAACCGACACAAGTTGGACGTTTGTTGGCGAGCGTTGCAGTTGTACTCACATTATATGGCTTTGCCGCATGGATTGTGAAGCAAATGCAAAACAAAAACGCAAACAATTATACGTTGCTGCTGATAATTAAGTATTAGTGATAAGCCCGAGAAAGCCGGCACCGTGCTTAATGCATATTGCGCTCATATCACTGCAGCCCAATGCAATGTGCATTAAATGGATGAGAAAGCCGGATGTTATGCTTGCAACTAAGCACTATTCTCCCTATTTTCTTCGACGTGCACTAATCTGCTTAAAGTGTTACTAAATACTGAATACAGCACAGCACAGGAGAGGGCAGGACAAAGGACTAAAACGTAACAATAAGTTTTATTCTATTGTATGGAAAGAAGAAGAAATTGTTGAAAGAATTGAAAATTAGTTGAAAAGTTTGCAACTTAATGAAGTCGTACGTTTCGTGCATGGATTAATTAAGTGCGCGAACATCACACTGCCGTCTGCCGCCCGCCCCTATGCGGCTAAACGCTCAAACGCAATAGCATTGACATTCTTTGCGTTCTGGCGAGGCGCACGTGCCGCCAACCCAACGCTGTTACGAACTTGCGAGCTGAGCTGGGCTTGCAATGAACCAGCAAACCAGCGAAGACTGACAATATTTTAATTAATGAAAACTTTATGACTTCTTCTTTGCTCTTTATTTCTCTTTCTTGAAGTTTACAGTCGTCAATGTACATTAAACATGAGATATTGAAATATACATACATATATAGGGACGAGTAACCATAATTTGACCAATTGTACATTACATTTGTCTTGGAAAAGAAACTCACTAAAAGTACCTTGAAAACAAACCGATTTATTGAATTTAAAAAGCATATTTTAACAGTTAAAAATGAATGTGAAATAATCGTCTGATCGGTTCAAATTAGGAAACCGGTTTCTCTATTTGGGCCGAAATTAGAACATTAGCTTTGCTATTGGCAATTGCAACAAAAGGGTTGATTATTGTTTCTACTGCTCTCTGGGATTTAGTGCACAACGAGCAGGCAAAGAATTATTTAGATTTGGATTTTTCTTTGCTCGCGGTGATATTTCTTCAAGAAGTGTCTTAAATCGTTTAATTTCGTTATCACTTTTATTTTCATTATCAGTATCACTGCTAGAAGTTGTGACAGGTTTTCAGAAAGTTCCAAAACATTACATGCTGCAAATTGGTCATCTGTAAATACATGTCTATTCAATTCTGCAGTCCAATTTCGGCAACTACATTTGGTCCAACTTAGGCAACTTGAATATTTTTTGCTTGATATTGTACAAAAACTTAAAACTAACATAAAAATCTCATAAATTCGTTACGGCTAATCATAGCCAATCAATAAGTAAGCTTTATGATGACATAACAACAATTGCAATTAATTAACTTTAGACAAACTAACAGCTGTGACTTTATAGTAAAATTACCCTACTTCTATAGTCAAACCAATGAGAAAATACATCAAGTTCCTGTCTTTTCTCTGGTTAGTTTCAGTATAGTTTATATCTAAAAAAGAATGATTTGAATTCCAGAGAGAGCGTTTTTTCCGGGCTTGAAAAGGGCGGATTTTAAATCTTTGCATTATATTAGCCCCGACGAGTAAGTGGCTAGCGTGCTTGACCGCCGTCGACGTCGACGTGTTCAATCATATCATCCCTCAAGCTTGAAAATTGCTCACATTAAATTTTATCTTTCTTGACCACTGGCATTTTGGAATTCACCTCAGCTCAGAGATAAAGCATGAAAATAAAACATAATGAGGGCCGGAATGGGGAATATTTCAAATATTCATTTATTTAATCTTCCAAAAGTGCGCAAGGCAAGGGTAAATGCAGGCAATTAATTAAAACTGAACGCGAATGCAATTGAATGCAATGAATACGACTGAATAAGTAATTCATGATGTAACGCGCGTCATTATGTCGCTGTGCTTGCAATGCCAGGATAACGCGACAGGACGAAAGAGAATGCGGAAGTGGGAGCGGAAGCGGCCCAAATAATACAATCTGTTCATGCGCGATGCGATTCTATCGCTGCCTGGTGCGGTGCTTAGTTGCGCTTGCTTGTAGGTAACTCATCTGCATCTTCATCTTCACCTACACCTACATACATGCCTACTGCGGCGTAATTCATTTTGGCTTAATTGGGATCAGGTGTTGATTTAATTTCCTTCATCTCTGATATTCTTCATTAACATTTAAGGCTAATGTAATTCTTTTTTCAATTTGCTTCACATTTTTTGAAGAAAACTATGTAGGTATATATTTTGAAATATTGATCTGTTTGGTGAAAGACGTCTTCCTGAATGAAGAATGTATGGTTGAAGTGCAAATGCAAAGACGAAAGCAAATGCTTAATTACATATGATTTGAAACGCAAACGAAGAAACCGGGGTGTAGGGTGTTAGTGCAATTGCAAGCGCACAAATGTATTATAGATTCACTCGTTACTTAGTCGTCCTGCGCTCATTGTAGTGCTGGCGGCACACAATGAAAGGCTTAAAAGCCTCATAAGTCTATGTCATTTCGGGCGGTTTGCCGTCTCGCCTTTCCCTTTACTTACTCGTTAGGTACTCTGCGATGCGATGCGATGCATCGCAGTGCTTTTCTCGGTTGCGCATTGTACGCTCGAACAATACGCAAAAGCGATGCAATGCAATGCAATTTAATCTAATTGTTATTGTTGGAAGAACTGGGTCGTTACATACATACTACATGCACATGCTTGTGCTGCTAACAGGCAAGCATTTTCCAATTGTTTTGTAATTGTTTCACCAATCCTTTGTATAATACTACTACTAATTAATATTACAAAGCAGTTGCGAATTAATTTTTTGGTGCAAATAGTATTTTTGAATGAATTCTATAGAATAAGTACCTATATTATAGAAGTGCTGCGTTTTTAAGACTTCCTTGCGCAAGCACAAGCACTAGCGCAGCTGTGAATGCAAATCCAATGAAATTGAAATAAAAACGAATGACTGAATGCTTGAGCCTGGCGAAAGCAAATTCTACTCATATCAGTTGTTGTGTGTTGTGCGAAGCGTTTTTCAATAGGAACGCGACGAAACGCGATGCGATGGGATGCGACGCCTCCATCCTGCATTCTGTATTCTGCATACACATACCAGCGCGACACTAGACTAGCAATAGCTTGAAAAACAGGAACGAACCAACGAATGAACGAAAGGACGCATGAATATTAAATGAAATGAAATTCTATACAGCCACGCTCGTAATAAATGCGTTTTCCTTGCGCGTGGCGCGCCAGCGTCGAGTGAACGAAACAGCGCTGCAGCGCTCTGAATTCAATGCAAAAAATTGAAACACCATTCAGCACTTTCACAAACATGTGTATAGCTTATTAGCATAATCTTTCATTTCCTACTGGGTTGTTTCATCACTATTTCATACACAAATTTCAATCGCACACCAATTAAATTAATCATTAACTAGAAGGAATGCAAACGTAAACGTAACATAAGTTGAAGTTGAAGATTTTATACTGCATAGTCGGGAGAATGGCATTGAACGAATTGAATTGAGGCGACGCGACAGGAGCAGTGACGGTGATGACGTTCCGCGACACATATGATGGTCTTATATTATATAAACGCGAATGTAGCAGCCAAATCAAATCGATAGCAGATTTTCAATGGCATTGTGGAAATTGTGTGCGAAATCAGATCGAAACGCATATAAGCTGACGTTGATGGAAGCACTCCAATGCATTTTCACCGGCGCACGGTGCGGCGTGCATTCTGTAGGCAAGCCATCATAGAATATTGTCATCTTTGCATCGACAAATGCAATCCAATGCAATCACGAATCGTTCTGCGACGCGTTTATTCTATAGGTACATATTCATCGCTGTATTCGCTTTTCAATTATTTAAAAATATTGTAGCGTAAAGTAAAGTAAAGTAAAGCAAAGTAGAGTGAGTACCTGAGTAGGTGTTTGCTTAACAACAAGCGCGACGTGTTCACGTGCTGTTTACACAGCGAATGCATCCTCAGATTTGCCTGTTTGCATCCACATCTACAAATATAAAGTAAGCAACAGCCGGGAACTGCACAACTCTTGCAGGTGCGCTGCTAAGAGCATCATCTCCTGCGGGATGCTTTCCTGCATGCACAATGCTGCCAAAATAAGCATCTATGCAACCAAACAAACATGAGAAAGGTGTTTATTATATTCCGTAAAATACAAGCTCAAATTGAAATTGAAATTCAAAGTGAACTGCAGCAGTAAGTAGTGGAGTGCATGTGAAAAGTGAACTTAAATAGTTTATAAATGGACATGCCGGCTGTAAAATATTACGCTCTCATGTTTCTTCTTTCTGCGCCGGCGGCACTGACGGAGGTGACGCCGGCTGCCATTCATTTACCCCTTGGCTTTTTTACGCTTGTTTTTACAATAAATCTCTTCGTCGGTCGTAGCACAGTGCGCGAAGTAACGGGAGTAACGTTCTAACATTGTAACGAATTGCCGCAACGAGTTGCGGTTCGTACAGTAATCTACTTCATTTCTTTGTCTTTTCTTCCCCTGTTTTTTCTTCTTATGCGCTAATAAAAGGATAATAAGAATATCAAGTCAGGAATGAAACAAATTAAATTAATTTTGCTTGTATCTAACGCTTTAGAGAAAACGCCTTAAAAATTACATTTACATATGCATATGTACATATCTTGGCGATGAGGAGTGAACAGTGTGCAAGGAACGTCAGGAATTATGCAGCGACATCAAAGGACGAAAATAAGGAGGGCGGATTTCAATTAAGACGAAACTAGCGTAGCGTTCACGTTCGCGTTGGTGGAGACGGAAGTTTAGCGACTTGACAGCACCAACTCACCTTAGTGTGACGCGAACATGAACGCCAGATGTAAGAACCATTATTATTACAATTTCGTTACGTTACGTTCCGGCGTGGGTGCAGTTGTTTCAACTACAACGTCATCTTCCTGTCTACTAATTGCCTACATTTAATAATACAATACCACGTGGTGGCAGACAAACTTACAGAAAACTAGTTGGAAAAAGTGAAACCAGGCAACCAACCGCTCACTCCTCGGAATTAAACCGAAAACGTAACGAACCTGCATTGTACAACACGTGTCGCCAGGGTACTTACAAAGAACACTTTGCTTCAGTTTGGTCTAGTCTAGTTTCGTTTCGTTACAGCGCGCCGCGGCGTCAACTTCAAACGTATAATTTTATTGACACTTTGTATTTGCTTCTGCAGTAGTCTAGTGTCTAGTGTAGTGTAGGTGTAGATGGTTGGTTGGCAGACAAGTATTAGCATGTGGGGCGCATGCTGAACTAGCAAATGTAACAAACGTGCCCTTTCCACTCGGCTTCCCTCGAGCCGAACGAGCAATTCCTGCTGTTCCTGCAGCTCCTGCTGTTCACCCATAATGCATAACGCGCTTAACTCGCAAAACTTGGCGTAATTATCCCGTTAACACTAATTCCGAGCGTGCGCCCTTTTGCACATGTTCTTACATCTGTGTTTCTCTTCTTCTTCTTGCGCTTGGCTTGGTTGGTTTCATTGCAAATAAAACAAAATCTATTTGTGTGCTAGTTCTACGGGTACACTTATGTATTTATGCATTTATCTGCTAGGATAATAGATAACAAGACGTTGCTTCTTAATGCTTCTTGAATTACTGCTATGCATGGAACAAGTATTCATTCGTAGATGTTTTGATGGTTAATAATTTGACTAATTATTTATGATGAGTCAAGCCAAGTAGAAATAAGACGCTTTTTAAGGATGAGAGAAAGTTTGCCCATCAAGGATAATGATCCATTCAGTCGTGGCCATTCATTGTGCGCTGAAGGTTTCGTATTGCAAGCGGGTATTCAGGATTCAAGATATTAACTTACAAATAATTCAGGGCGTGCATCTTCTCAGCTGTCTGTCTTCTCTCTTCCTGCAGATATTAGGTTACGTTAGGTTCGGTTCATGCGTTATTCAGGATACGGCCTGATTTTTAAAAGGCGGACGCATTTTTTATTTAGGTTTTTCAAGTGGCCGGAGGTGAATCTGCGCGAGCGATTTTCTATCGCATTTTCCCTGCCTCCGCTCCATGCGAAGCGAAACTTAGGATCCGATTTTCTTCCCCATTAAAAAGCATTCAGAGTATCAATTTAATTAAGTAACTTAATGCGCATGCTATTGGGAAAATGGGAGAGAAACTAGGGCAGTTTAAATTAAATTGCATTTTTGGTGGAATAATTTTAAAGTTTTCAAAAAATACAAAGTTACGTGTAGTAAGTATATTCTTATCACTTGATAGTTTATCACCGACGGCGTTTGGGAGTAGTAAAAGTTGACTTGACTCTGAAAGAAAATGAATTTCCATTTTCATTGCTATACTAACACCGACAGCCAAGGGCTGGCAGTAGATGAGGCCAAATAGCCAGGCACTTCATTCATATACCTACCAACGCTCGCGACTTGACTCACTTTATATTTCTATATTTTACCGACACTTTTTTCATCCCTCGGCGCTCATAATAACAAATAACGAATATGAATGTGCCACCCACACACATATGTCTCCTTCGCACAGGTCTGCATTCACCGTTAGGGATGAAATACGTTAGGTTCTAACGGCTTACTCGGCCGAGGATACGGAACCAAGGACCCAGGACGAAACGGATTATTTTTGCTTAATTTCATTATAACTCTGCTCGCTTTGTACTTCACTTCATTTCATTTCACGGAAAATTCAACTTCCATCCGAATTTAATTCACAATTTACTCTAATTAGAAACTTGATATACATACTTACCTATAATATGCTAAAATTATTAATTAATTATTAAATCGTTAATTCAACGAAGCCAATTTCGTTCAGTAAGAAGCCGCGGAACCCAAATGTCCAGCTTTGAATGCAAACCAAGGCGTTATATGTGGTGATGGACAGTTGAAGTTGCCAAATTCAATTGACCAGCAATCTCACGAGTTGTTATGCGTCGATTTGCATCAACTAACGCCTTTATTTTGTGTTCGTCAGCTTAAACTGGTCTTCCACTACGTGGTGCATCGTCAAGATCAAAATTTCCTAAACAAAACTTTTAAAACCAAAAGTGACATTGCCGTATGGTCAATACAATGTCTTCATATACACCTTGACTAGTTTTATTCTTACTTGCACTGCATTTTTACCTTTTAGACAATAAAAGAGTAAAATATGTCAAAAATGTAGCTTTTTTCCTCATCTATAAACACTCACTGAACAATAACTATGGCACAAAAACAAACCAAATTTTTCACGAACAAAGCTTAATAAATGCACAATCGAGATATATAAAGTCTACCTAATTATAATTATAAAAAACCTCCGAGAAAAAACAATAAAGTCATTTATCTGAAAATTCTGCCGGGACTTTCCGAACGACCCAATAGTATGCTAAAATTTAAAAAAATTCCAAAAATGTAACCTTTTAAATTTTATTTTATCTTTAGTTTTCGTACGGGAACGTTGTAGAATTAGTAAAGTAAAGGTAAAAGCATTACCGCATTGGCAGAGAAACGCAACCGCATCCCAACGCCGCAATTACGCAACAAATCTCTTATAATACCGGGGCGCAATGTAACCATTTATTTTCGCGTCTGCGTTGCTGCTGCCCTTTCCGGCAGCCTAAATGTTCCCAGCGCTGCTCAGTGCTCTGCTCAAATCTGAACCACACAGCACTGCAAAACACATAGCAGTCCTGGTTCTGGTTTGCGTTGGGTTGGGTTGTAAATGCTTTATGTTCTCCGGGAAATACCGACATATTCTTCCGCTTTGGAGTGAAAGTGGCGTCATAATATCTGCATATGCAACGGCGGCGGCCGCGGCGTGCATACGATATTATGATAGACCGCTTTCAGCTCTTGCCGCCCACCGCGCACCGCCTCCGGAAGCAACTCATATCATATGTATCATAAAGATTTCAAAGCGGAATCCGCGCGGATTAAATTCTAATAACATGAAAATGCAGCTCCATTCGCAAGAGCACTTCTTAAAACTTTTTATTTCAACTTGAACATCCCAAGAATTAAACTTCTGTTTCATATTCTTGCATATTCTTAGACTTAAGTAACGAGCAGTGTCGTCGCGTGAATTGAAGAGAATTCGGCAATTCAATGGCCGTTGGCAGTACGAAACTTTGCTCTCTTGCTTTGCGTGCTTTTTTTTGCAATTTGCACAACTTGTACATACTTGCTTGGAAGTTGTACACGAATGCTGCTCGCTCGTCAATAAAATGTTATAAATACTCAAATACCAAGCTTGGGGTACGTGCCAGAGCATTTGTGAGCCAACCAAGCGGCAGTCAGACAGTGGAATAAAGAAAGCCAAGCCAACCCGAGAGGAAAGCGGCAAACTCACGTCGGAAAAACTTTCGCTCGTAATTTCGTAATTGAATGCTGTGCTGTGCTGGCTGCATTCTTGGCATAGTAACCAACGACTGAATTAAGCACGTAAGTTGCATCGTGTCTTAATCAAATCACTCGCTCATTCACTTAACTCTTTATTTATTTATCGACTCACGATTAGTCGTAATTCTTTAATGTGATCAAACGGCCAAATCTTATTTAGTTATTTGGTTTTTTCTCATCTTTTCTTTGTGTTTTGGGACTGGACCGTTAAGACTATGAGACTATAACACCTTAAGGGTAATCGCTTTCTCTCTGTAGAGGACGAGGAAGTAAAGAGAATATCATCAAAGTGGGATACGGTCTGGTCTGGTCTTAGCCAGTGTGCTCCTAGACCTAGTAATTTCAACCTCTTGGCTTGGACTTGACTTGTTCCTTCCGCTTGCGCTCTCAGCTCAACTCAACTCATCGCATCGTTTCGTTGTATTTCTATTGGATTGCAATTTCGGACGCGCTCTGCAGCCGGACCCGGACCTCGATGACCGGTCATTGCGTTACGTTTGATTCAATCGACACTCGTTTCACTTTATTGCATTTATTTCCTTGCCTTTCTTGAATTTTGTTTCTTTGTTTTTAGGTATAATCCAACAAGACAAAACTGTAAGAATAATTTTGAAATGTGTATAATTGGTTGCCTAGGTTAGGGATGAAAGCTTGTTTCAACATTTCTGCATTTATGAATTGCAGATTCACTTAAGTTGTTAGAGTTGTTGTTCTGTTCTGTTCTGTTCTATTCTATTCTGGAAATACAAGGAACAAGTGGAGTAGTGCGAAGGCACATAATAGTGTCTCGTTTGCCAACGCAGGGCGCTAGTTATTTAATGGCTTTGACCGGGCGCTGGGGACACTTATAAATCATTAGATAAGCGTCCAGGCATTAGACGCCTGCCTTGCTATATACGTCTTTATCCTATTCTCTCTTGTGCCCCAACAGTACATTCTCCACCTTAAGCTTACTTAACATAACGGGCTGTTATTATGTATTCAATAAGTACGCATTGGTACACACTCTTGAAAGTATAATATTGTAGTTACAAAACTGGGGCTTTGTTTGCATCGAGGAGCAGCAAACTTCGTCGGTAATTGAATTACACCCACGCTGGTTAATTACGCATCGCCCACTTAGGGCCTCTCTATGCTTGTTTAACTTTCCAAGCATCAACTCGTCTCACATTCAGCTAACGAATGTGTTCTTGTACTTGTTTCAGGCGAGCGACCGTTTCCGTGCAGCTGGGAAGGATGCGGTAAGAGATTCGCGCGATCCGATGAACTCGCGAGACACACGAGGACTCATACGGGCGAGAAGAACTTTGCATGTCCTGTGTGTAATAAAAAGTTCATGCGCAGCGATCACCTAAGGTATGTACACGTTCTATAAGTAATTGATAACGAAAATAGAGTCACGTAAAATCATAATTTGTTGCGTCGTTTGCAAACATTTCAATTCTTTATTTCGCTGCAAGCTGGATGAAATTGGATAGTTCAGTAACTGTCACGAACTAACTTGTGCTGCGTTTTTCTTTCGGCATTTCTTGGTTTTTCCCTTGCCTTGCCTAGTAGTCGTCCAGTGGAATATTAAATTTCTTGACACGCGTCGCGCCACTAAAATTTAATCCCGCGCGGAAATTACAATTTTTACACGTCGCGTCGCGTTGCAAAACGTTGGTTTGGTTGCCTAGGTACCAAGCCGGGCGCAGAGCAAATTAGCATCGTTAAAAGTGCACGCCGAGAATGGTCGAAATTAATGCGGCGCCGAATGGAAAAACGAATGGCCGCCTCCTTAAGGAGCCCTTAACGAATATATTATGCATTAACCGAAATCTAATTAAAATTTGCGCCCGAAACGCTGGCCACACCAAGGCCGGAACGAAAATAGTCGGGCGCGGCGCGAATACTGATTAGGAAGTTATTTTAAAATTGATTTTCCATTAATTCAAGCTCGACGCCTCGGGCGAGCGCCACTTTGTGTTACACGATCCGTGCCGCCACACCGCGACCGTCGAATGCAAAGTGATTCAATGCGGTGTTAAGATTGCCCGCGGATATCGTTTGATTACTTTCGCATTCCCGCTCCCACTCGGGCGGAAGCCTTTCCGAAATTATATTTGCATATTTGGATGTAATTAAAAATTAATCACAATAATTCTCGCTGATTGCGTCTGTTTTTCCCCGGGAAATTTATTTCATTTTATAGTAGCTAGATATCTTCTTCAATGCAAACAACATATTGACGTAATTTCCGGTTTAGTTGCGAGCGCCGCAAGAGGGCGCATTTTTCAAAACAACCATCGACACTTAACCACCACGCCACACCACACCATGTTGGAGAATCATTTCACTATGCACTTATGCTATGCTTTGCTATGGCACAAACAGGGATGTTTTCCAATTTTATTATAACGAGACCTCATTTGCCGCTAACGGCCGCCATTATGATAAGAGATTCAATAAACCGGCGGCTGCGAGGGCGCCGACTGTCACCCGCGTCGCGTGGCTTGTTGAATAACTTTGGGAAATATATTGGCAAGCCTGTCGTCGCACATGATTGTATCCGCACTTGACTTGACTGAGTCTGAACTTGAAGCGTTCTGTTCCTCCTCAAAGGATTGTTGTTTTTGTTTTTCACGTCATCTCAGCCGCCGCAAACAAGTGCGAAGCTCGTAATTTAAACACCGAGACAGCAGGCGCTTGCGCTTAATATTAAATTTGGCCACCCTGGGGGCGGCCGAGGTTAAGGAGAGTTTGTTGTTTGTAGTGTAGTGGCTCATGCTTATGCCTGGTCTCGCCGGTAAATGTGTAAAGTTTATTGCACATTTACATAATTTATTCGATGTCATACTTATTTTCATTTCACGTCGCGGCGCGACGAAGAATTTACCAACTAATTTACTATGTCTTCCGGGCGTACTATGTACGGTGGTGACACTAGGGAATGAAAGTAGAAAATGTGATAGTACCGGCGATACATGCCTGCTAAGCCTGCTGCTGCTGCGTTGCTGCGTGAAAGGAAACAATACTTTTTGCCACCGCCGCGCCGCCTCCGAGTCGGTGAATTATTCGCAGCACTATTAGAACGACACTCCCGAAAATCTTAACCAGGGCTGAGGCAGCATCCTCTTTTCAATTTCAACTTTGTAGGCAAAGGCCTGGCCCGCGTGTAGACAAAACGAAGTTTTAGTTTTTGCATGAATTTGTCAACGGAAGCAACTGCTCATTAAATCCATCAGTGCGCATGTAATTAATTTCATGGCGAGAATCGTCGCCAAGTTTTTCCGCGTCGCGTCGGCCGGCAACATTGTGTCCTTGTCAGGGGCACAAGGGTGCTGAGGAAAACTCATTTCCATCACGCGCGCGGGCTCGTTATGCATTGTTGTCCGTCGTGGCGTGTCGCGGCAAGACGTTGTTCGTTCTTGCGCGCGTTATTATTTACATTATTTCTGCGTTCGAGTCGCGAAGAAGTCGGGCGCCGGCTGCTTGTTCTTGTTGAACAAATTCGTGCCGCGTGCTGTGCCACACGACAAAGAATGAATGCCTAGCTGGCTGGATAGATGAGTGAATGCATTGCAGCCGAACAACAATATTGCGCTGAAAAAGAGCCTTTCCGCATATTGCGCGACCCCCAGCTCTACGCTTTTTCTATTAACTTAATGCCTGTCCTCGGCACTCCATCGCGTCTTTCTTTGGATTTCGCCCGCTTTATGCGCGTAATCGTAATGACAGCCCAGACACAAAGAGAGAAACTCAACAGCTCAACGTCGCGACGTTATGTTGGCTCAAGGAAATATCATTCAAATATTGTACCTACTTTCAGCATGAATGTAAATATAATTTTATTCATTACGAAATTACTTTATCCTTGGCTTACCTACAGGTTTCTTTGAATTCTTTTTGTAATTTGTGGTAATCTATTAAAAATAGATTAGACTGGCAACGCGGGCGTAAGAAGTGTGTTTTCTTTTCTATTTTCTCTGGAGTGCTGGGAGAAAAGCTAGAAAAGCCGACGTTGCGTGGCGTGGCGTGGCGTGACGGTGGCGGTGTATGAACAGACAAAGCAAATGAAACGAGGAGCGCAGTCTGCTCAAATAATATCCGTTTGGAAGTTTGATGAGGTCTTAACTCAGCACCTCCAGAGACTTGTGTGTTTGCTTCCCTTACTTTCTCTTCCTGAAACTGAAGCAGAGCGCCAGTTTCCTGGATAAAATGTATGCAGCGCGAGCGCAAACAGAATTCTCTGATAATAAATTGCATTTGTTTGTCAGGAATTCCCTTCCGTCTGCGGTTCAATATTGAAGAATCTTTCTTAAGCAATTATTTTGTTAGCGAATGAATATGTGATACTTATAAAGGAACATGCTTTGCACTGCATTGAATTGTTGTTACAGCAAGCACGCCAGAAGGCATCCCAACTTTGACCCATCGGTGCTGCGGCAGCGGCGCGCGCCCAACCGAGCGTTCTCAATCAACTCCAGCGATGGGACGCCATCGGACGTCCTGTCCGACTCGATGCCGAGTCCCTAATTACAACGCGAATGCTGGGTAAGCAAGCGAGCAACCGATACGAGTTTGCGAACGTGCGGTATGCGTACTCGTGTGCCGCCCCCGATGTATTAATTGAGCGTTACCAGCAGTACATTACACATATTTGCATACGAATGGGAGAAAGAATTCACATTCACAGTTCAAGCGTTTCTTTGATTAATTGTCGCTCAATTCACTTACGATTACAATTACAACTAAATTAATTACCTAACCTCAATTGATATTTGAAAAGAAGGTGTATATAATCATAGATTAAGAGTGAAAGTTTTTTATTCGCCACTTGTTGCTAAGAAATCAAACGAAGTTCATTGGGTTTTGTGAACTAAACATATTTATTATTAGAGGGCTACTTTTAATTTCTTTCTTAACAAACTATAGTACAGTGGTCTGTTTTCTGCGCTGCTCCATTACATTGAATTATAAGCACAAACTTGACGCTAAGAAAGATAAAACTTGCGCAAAGTTTAAACGCGCACAGAAGAGAAGAGAAGAAAATAAGCGTGGATTTTTTGTGGATTAACTCTTTCCTTCGTAAAGAGCATTTACGATTCAACATTATTTCTCATTTCTGGTTCTAGTTTCCAGTTATTTTTCTAGTGTTAAAACAGAAAAGAAATTAGCTTCTACTAAACTAATTGTAAACTAAATTGATTTAAATGGAAATTAATTTGAATTAAGTTAAAACTGACTTAACGTAAGCTAACTAACTCTTAAGAGATTGACAATATATCGATGGCAACCAAAATTTTTCATATAAGAGTAAACCAACAATTAATTAATTAACAAAAATTAAGTAACAAACAATTTACGATCTAACAATAAGTGTAAGTGTAAGAAGTCGAAGCATTCCAAAGAAATCCAACCAAAAAGCTTCAGTAGTCTAGCATGTCGAGTATTTTCTTATCAAACCTTACCTACTACGCTCTATGCAAGAATACTAAATAGATAAATACTAAATACTTAACTAAGTTAACTTAAGCTAAACTAAACTAAACTCAACTACGAACAAATAGAAGAACTATCTAAGCATATAGGAAAGTATAGTAAAACTCAAACACGAACACGACTCAACTATGTAAATCCAAACTCAAACACAACTAAGTACTCCTAGGATAGGATCTTAAGTCTTATTCCGCCAGCTTCCCATGCTTATTCCGCGATGCCGATGCGTTTAGTTTATGTTTGAATTAATCATTAATTATCTCTCAATAGTTAGTTACCTAATTAACTTTACACTTACCTAATTTCTTTACGAAAACATATCAATGAGGTCAAATTATTTCTCGACATATTTTAATTATAAAATGCTAAATTAGTTATTATCATACATAGTTAATTATTTATTAGTTGATTACCAAGCAATTAAAAGAAAACGCAGAAGATAAAGAAGAATAAGTGATTCTTGATATAATTACATAGGTACGTAGAGAATGCAACTGCACAATCTTTGACCAATTCGTAGCGAAATGAAATCAAACGAGAAAGAACCTAACCTAACTTACTTACTAACGAGAAGAATAATATAATATCTAATGTTCTGAACTAAATTTTAAATTAACCTAACCGAGATTTTAAAGCAGAGAAACGGTAAAAACGATTAAAGATAAATGCACACGGAGGAATTAGAATATTTTTATAAAGTCTCTAAAACGAACGCTTACTGTACCTTAACCCTTAACCCTTTACAATATTATGTATAATCACATAATATAAATATAAACTTATTATATAAGTTATATGCATATATAATATATGATGAATGAATTTTAAACAAAATCTAAATATAACAGAAGTATATATTATATGATATTATATTAAATGTTGAATTATGCAGTACATAAATGATAAGAAATAATACGAATTGAACGTAAATGCTACTTAATTAGTTACTTACAAACAATTATCGAATATTTAACTATTACTAACTACATATTGTTCTTATTGAATGTAAGTAAGTATAGGTACCGATTAGAATTCAAACAAAACAAGCAACAAACAAGTAATATCAAACTAATTAATACTAATACTTAATTAATTACGTACCTATAATTAAATGTGTAACATACATATGTGTCTGGACATATTAATTACTTAATTACCTAATAACTATTCACTACATACTACAATAATTCAGTAAAATCGACTACAGAGTAAATCAATCACTAATCAATGAAATACCACATGCACACAACATGTCTCTGGTGTACCATAAAGAGAAACCAATTGGAAGCATAATAGTTAATGTCTTTCTGTAAATATTGTACATAATTATATATCATTATAGTGACTATAGATATACAAAAAATATATATAAAGAGGAAGAAGAAGAAGAAGAATATTAAGACGATGAGCAGAAGAAAAAGAAGACAGAATATGATAAAATAATTGTATAGAAAGAAATGATTGGTCTGTCATCTTACGAAAATATTGTTATTTTTGTAATTTGAATGCGTTGTGCATTGTTGATATAAGTTGGGCTTTGTTATTATGTACGTACAAACGTATGAATTTTTGCGAATTACGTCCAAATGATGATGCATTACGTCAACGTCCATGTTTCTAATACTAATACATACCTCTGATAATTGTATTACGATATTAAGTTAATTAATCCAAAAGAAAAGAAACAACTAAGCAAGCGAAACGCTGTCTTATCACTTACTTGACGTGTAGTTACAATAGTTGTTGAGACATTACTTAGACATTACACAGTTTGTTGATTAACTTCTTTGTTATTTCAATTTGTTGCTTGGAAGTAACGAAGGAGTTAATAGTGGGACCATCATTAGTCGTTTGTCAGCCCTGTTTGTTTGTTGTTTGTCTTTCGCTTGGTGCTGTGCCGGTTTCATTCCACTAATTACCGATTTTCTTAAGTAAGAAATCGCTCGCGGCTACGCCGGGCTGTGTTTACCTATCTTCACTTGAATTAATTAATTTTACTAATTAGTTAATTAAATGGCTAACTGAACTGTAAATATACATATGATATGATATGATTTCTTATTACTATGGTAAGAACTTACTAAGAAACTCTTACATGCATAACGAAGTACATACTAATTGTGAAATTAACTCTAACAAAACGTCAGAGGCAATGAGAGAAGAAATTTATAACAAATAAATAAATATTTATAGATTGTTGGACACGTATACATATAATCAAATCTATGAAATATATAGATATATAAGTAATTATCTATTATTAATGATGCTGCAGCGTCAGCGCAAGCGCATGAAACCAATCAGTTTCAGCGCTTATAAATGAATAATCAATTTCAATTGAAATTCACGTGCAAACAGGATCTGCAAATGAACGAAGCGAACGAACGTACACGTGTTAACGTTAATATAATATCAACGATTGATGCTGAATTATTAAGTGCAACACGAACTATTAGAACTAACTATCAAGTAGGACGAGTTAGAACCATTCCACTCCTGCCTGCCTGCCTGCTTCTAGTCAAGTCTAGAGAGTTTCAGAAACAGTCTTATTACAATTAATTCAATAATCAACTGAATAATTGCCGATTCGCTAATGGAATCGATAAAGAGACATGCATTTCAGATGAAGAAAGATGAAATTGTTAAGACATTGGACAATTATATTTGAAACGGATGTAAATTAACAAAACCACGAGTACATCATTTCCAATTGAAATGAACATACGCAAACCTATAGGCAACACACACACCACGTAAACACAAACACTTGAAATACATAATATGATAATGAAATATATTGATATGTTATGGGGTAGCATATTATATTGAATTTAAATATACATACGTGTGGTACAAATTATAAAACAGTTGTACATTAAACAAATATTTTAAGTATATTATATGACCGAATAAATCATACCAAACATAACCCCAGTGTTTGATTCGGTTTTGTTTATTTATGTTATGTACATTTGGCCATCGACAACTTCATCTAAAGGCTTACTGAAGCGCGCGTTCCTCTTGAATGGATTATTCACCTGGACAGGAAATGTCAGGCCGGGGACATGGTTAGTTGTCCCCATGTTCTTCTCATGGTCGACCTGCCAATAAGTGTGCGCCTGGTTCTGATACAACGGGTATTTCTCGTATAACTGAAAGCACATAATGTAACAACGAGACGCAGACGAGGAGGAAGTTAGCTACAAAGCAAGCAGCGGGGAAAGAAAACTAAAAGACGGAAGAAGTAAGTGCGCTCTTGCAGCGTCAAGAAAAGCACTTTATAGGTAAGTCTCGTTGGCTGCTTGTTTAAATATTTACTTACATCTCGCGCTCTTGGCGGCGGCTCAGGTTTGAAGCCCGGAATGGTGGTACAGAACGTTTCATCATAGGTGGTGACGTACTCATCCACAGTCTGCTCGCCGGCTGTCTCCTGGCTGACTTCCATCTCAGCTTCGTGAAGCATTTTATCGAGGAGGATTTTCGACCGCCGACCTGCAAATTGCCACAGAATTACAGCCTTTCTCCCAATTCCCAGGACAAAAACAACTACCAACTGGTAAGTTATATAAGTTATTTTTGATTTTTTACTTTGGTATTAATCGTTTATGTTTTTTAGCTGTTTATGAAGAAGTGTAAGGAGGAAAAAAGGCTAGAGATCGATGGAAATACCAAGTCTATAACTATTAACTTTACGAGTTCTGCACTTTATTGCTTCCATGATAGGAGCAATCAAGTGAATGCGAGACACACACTTTACAAATGAGCATGGAATCCTCAGGAAAACGCTCTGCAATCGCTACAACCGCAAGTCTACTAAGGTGGATGCACTTTCGAATGAAACACTAATTGAAAATCGATGGATACGTACGAGCACGTTTCGGAAAACGCAAATAAAACGCACTGAGTGCACGTAAATAGAGCAGATAAAAATGCAAACGGGCCAGCAGCAGCGACGTTTTCCGGCATTTGATGAATGTTGGATTTTTACATTGGCTTCCTGCATTGGTTTTTTTTCCACCCACATCTCCAGCCCGCTTGCTGCAGAAATCTCCGCTCCGCAGGCAAGTAATTAATATAAATTAACGATCGATTGCTCTGTGCTCATGACAACGCGTAATTAATAATATTTCGCCGCTAAGCGCGGCCTCATCTTTAATTAAGTTCTTATGTGTGTTTTGCGCCCGGGGAACATGGAACATGGTAATTAATAACGAAGAAAATGAGTCAATTACTTATCAACTCGAAATATGGTTTCTGTTTCGGTTTCGGTGGCTGCTTTAAATTCTCACACGCATTTCCAAGAGGGTTTTTTTCCTGGCTTTGAATTGGTATGGGATATATGAGCGTATTTGAAAACGGCCGATAATACGCATTGGAGACTTGTTTGCTCGGCTGGCTTGCGTTTGCTTCGGGACATTTTTATTTAAATATTTATCGTTCTCGAACGGCATCCGTTCCCGGATAGTGAATGCCTGAATAGCAGGCAATGGAGCACCGCTTGGAGCATTCGGGGAGTTTGAGCAAGCACCAGAGGGGCGGCTGTACACTGAACGAGCGCTTAATCGCCCATAAAAACCAAACTCGATTACAGTACAAATAATCTATTGTAATCAATATTCGATTGAATTATTTACGATGGCGGATGTTGCATTTCTAATTCCGCATAGAATTGCAATGCATCGCAATCTACATGAACGCTTTTAACGAGAACAAACGCCTGTGCTTATACATTTTATAGCGGAAGCGCAGGAAAGTTTAATTGCAATTTACGCCCGCATTACAGCCGTTTGTTTGTTTGTTTGTTTGTCGGTACATTGCAAATATTTATAGCCTGGGAATAGGTAGGTCGAAGGGGTAACTAAGACTTACCTATGACCGGGGAAGATTTTTTTTGGAAACCAAAAGAGCCCTTCATGGTAGAGAGTTTCACGGTGGAGCCCGTCTGTCCATCGCGAAGTAGCCACTTGCGGCTGTCATTCTTGTAGTTCGGCTCCCAACAACGGTCGGATATTATACTGTTAGAATCATCATTATTTGCAGCACTCGCGGGGATTTCCGCGTTATTACATTCGCCCACTTTACAATTTTGATTAACTACCTGTGGTCCAGCCATTTTTGGCTGATTTGTATTCATATTTTGACTTATGCAAACTAAAATCAATTCTGCTGCTACCTACAAACACAGTTGTCAAGTGTTGTTAGGTCAATAATAGGCGTTTCTACGGACAACAGACTGTAGTGACTTGCGGCTAGAGGATTTAATTACGTAATGTACAGAACGAAACAGTAGCATTATAAAATTTAGCACCCTCAAGCTTGATCAACTACAAACAACTTTTCAGGAAATCCTGCCAATTGCTACATAAAACCTGTTCTTCTCAGTATTGCTAATCACTTATTTTATAGCTTAACATCCAGCTATTCTGGATCAATCCAGCGATGCTGAGAATAAATGAATGTCGCAAATGTACTTACCATAGGTAATTCACTCCCCAGGCGACTCCACAACTGCCGGTACTTCATGGTACTTTTGCTATGCCACTCAAAGTTTTTGGGTCGCTTAAAATGTTTTAAGTCTTATTTCCAATGAGTAGGTGTGTACCAGTTTCAACAGACCTTGCGTGAGACAACACCGTGGTTGAGTAGTTAACGCGTTCGCTTCAAGAAGATGGTGTATGTATGGTAAAAATAAATATAAAATAAAAGGGTTTAATAGACTAAGTTTGTACTCTTAAGTGGAAGAAACTTTACAATTTATTAAAATAAATCCACACCAAATGGTTGACGCATAGAATGATTGTATAAAATACTTTTATGGTCCATCTAAGGACACTTTAATAATGAATATGTATCTGTAATTAATTAATTTATATATGACTAGGTAGTTCACCACTTGTATGCAGTTTTCTTATACAGGTAGCCCTCTGTTTACGCCCGGGTTCCCTTCCCTAAAAAAACGGCGTAAACCGAATTCGGGTTAATTGAACCCTATTATAATGTATTGTACATGCCCATTAAAACCGGAAGTTTGTGAATTGGCGTAAGTGGAACCGGCGTAAACCAAGGGCTACCTGTACTAGAATATCTAAGCTCTACTGTGAACTAGTTTGAGATGTATTACAGACTATCATGTCATGTGGAGCCTTTAATTACTTTTAACTTAATTAATAATGAGCTAATCAATTCCAATTACACTTAACAATCAACCCGTATGGATCAAGTAGTGGTGGGTATATACTTAGTTCAATTTAAGTGTATAATTCAATCGTAATTGAGTATTCTTTGAATTAGTTCTCATTGTCAAATTTTACATACATTTCGTATAAATAAAATATTATGCAGGATGTACTTTAAGTGTTGATTTAGCGCACGTGTAAAGAGATCTGGGTTGTGCCTTGCTGCGTTTTTTAAGAAGCTTTACGATACTTAAGTAATGTTGTGTGCCATAAAGACCCCAAGCCGATTGGTAGTTGGACAAATTGAGATTCAGAATGAATAAGAGCCCCAGCCAGCCAGCAAGAATAGCAGAAGAGGAGTAATCTACTCCAGGATGGTGGCAGCGGAAAAAGAATACGAATCAAAAAGATCATTTTTAATTTTTGCGTTTCATAGACTAAGAATGAGCTTGATCTGAACCCGCCCGCCCCGTCAGTTAGACCGTACAGCTCCGTAGTCCGTTAGAGACTGACTCCCATTCCCGATCTTTCTTACCATTACAGTGGGAGCGCCATTTCCATCTCTGGACTGCTAGGAGATTGACACTTACAGAATACTAGAATTGCAGAAAACTTCAATTTTAGTTTATGTTTCAAACCATAGATGTCCACCTACGACTCAACAGAAACAAGTTAATTACAGGCTACGAAGAATGGCCGTGGTTTACCTCCTCAATCTTCTACGATCCTGATACCTCATCCTGACCCTGATCTTCTGCGACTCTGATACTTCGACCATAAATCCTAATATTTTCAATTTAACCATAGTTTTTCAAGGGGCTCCCTATATTTAAAGTATGATAACATATGCATAAAAAATATCATATAAAAAATTTATTTAAACGCTATAATCTACAAAATCATTTTTTTCCGGAAGCCTTAATAAATCTTTCAACAAAAATACACAACAAAGAACATAATGCGCCATCTTTTAGGCAATGGAAGTACTAAAACTTACAGGACACTTTCTAAGCAATAGTGTGTGAATTCACTGATGGCAGTGATGGCTTTATCAATGCCCAACTTGTTAACGAGTTGATTTAAAGATAATGGCATGTTAATACTCTTAAATAATTGAATTTCGTCCAATCGCCTCAGTTCAAAGTTTTCTTGAATTGTTACATCTATAGAGATAAGAGTATAAAAGCAAATGAGCCGATACATTTGTGTCAATTGTTAATTAAAAAGAACACCGCCCAGTTAACGCGCAAGTATGGTTCTTGAATTAATGTTGCAACTGGAAACAGGCAAAATATTTAAAATTGGTGCTGGACATAAGACTTTCATTGTAGCCGAAATTGGTCAAAATCATCAGGGTGATATTAATTTAGCAAAACAATTAATTAAAAGGGCAAAAGTATTCCCCATATAACGTGAGTAAAGTATACTAAAGCTAACTTAAATGTTATTGTAGGAATGCGGCGCAGATTGTGTAAAGTTTCAAAAAACCAGCTTATCAAAACGATTTACTAACGCCGCTTTAAGTCGCCCGTACATCAATCAAAATTCATGGGGTAGCACTTATGGTGAGCACAGAAATCATTTAGAGTTCTCTGAGAAACAATTTTGGGAGCTAAAGTGTTACGCCCAAAATGTTGGCATATTATTCACTGCATCTGCAATGGACGAAGCATCCTTAGTATTCTTAGCTACTTTGCAGCCCCCATTTATTAAAATAGGATCAGGAGATGCAAATAATTATCCTCTAATTATGCAGGCAGCAAGATTAGATATACCGTTATTTATATCCACAGGAATGCAATCAATTCAAACTGTTCAGGAGATCTACGATATAGTTTCTAGGTACCATAAAAAGTTCGTATTGATGCATTGCGTATCTGCTTATCCTACAGAGTTAAAAGACATTAACTTAGAAGTTCTGAGATTGTACCAACAAAAGTTTCCTGATATTCCCATTGGATACTCTGGACACGAGAAAGAAGATGTTACTGACCTGGCTGTTGCCGCTGGAGCGTCGGTAATTGAACGTCATTTCACCATGGATAAGACCCTTAAAGGTAGCGACCACCAATGTTCTTTAAATCCAGAAGAATTCAGCAATATGGTCCAGAAAATCCGTCGTGTTGAAATGATCTTTGGAAGTGCCCATAGACATCTCTATGAATGCGAAATACCTTGCCACTTGAAGCTGGGAAAGTCGTTAGTGGCCGCCCGCAAGTTACACAAGGGTGAACATTTGAAACCCGAAGACATTGCGATAAAAGTTGCTCAGACAATGTCAACTAGTGCAGAGCATTTCTACGAGTTTGTGGGCTCAGAAGTTTTGAAGGATATTGATACGGATGAACCATTAACAAGACACAATCTCTATGTCAACTACAATGGTTTTAAAACCACCAACAATGTCGACGCTCATAACAATTTTAATCCATAAAATAACAGCATTCAAAAATTCTATTTAAAAAGTTAAAGAAAACACGTGGGTCTTGTAATGTTTAATAAAATAACTATCCATGTTAGCAGCAATCTAAAGATTTTTCTAATCGTAAATCATGAGTATGAGCTGTAAATGTAAAATTTTGATAATCTATGAATAAAAGATTGATTGTTCTCGAATGAGATAAAATGAAGCATTATGTGTACGTAATGCAAAATAATAACTAACCGAAAGAAACCGAAATAGTATAACAAAACCGAGATTATTCGTACTGTTTTTATAGTAGTACCAGCTTTAAGGACATGACGTGAATTTTTCTAATGTGGTGCAAATCCCTGTAGTTGTTGGTTGATTGCAACACGAAGTAAATAGTTGCGTCCGTTTTACTTCTTTCAAGTATTGTAGAATAATAACCCAGCAAATTTTATCAACTTCAACTTTGGGAAAAATGCTAAAAGCTTGACTTGGCGTTGCAGCTGCCACACTCTATTGCATTTAATTTCCGCCGGTGATTCTCAGTCTGGCCGTATTTCCACTTACCTTTTGGGATGCACATCCACCCACGTCGGTCGTTGCTGGCTATGTTGTCGAATGCATTCGCTGCCCACGATTGTGCTTTCCATTCTTAAGTAGTATCAGTAGTATTTAAGCAGATTCCATTCTCGCATTCTATCCTGCGTACTGCATAAGCGTACTGAACGTATATGTCTGTAGCGTCGTACTGACAATTTACTCTCCTGCCGGCTGCATGAATTTTCCACTTTCGCATCATATTTGAAACCGTAAATAGTTGATTTATATTGAAGAAAATAACGCCGTTGTTGTTCGTAGCGATGGTCGTTGTTACTTGGATTTGCTGAATGTTGTCAAGCCACTGTATCCGTCGATCCCATTCGTCGCACCCTCAAAATTGCAAGTGGTGATCGATCGATTTGTTTGTTATTAAACTCATTGCGGTCGTTGTTCTTTGCTGATTTGACTGCTGGTCGGTACATTTGGAGTTGTTGCTTGTTTGCAATTAATCGCGCCCCCAATGTCGATTGGCATTCAGTATGGTTGTGAGAACTGAGTGCCAGGCTGATAGAATCCCGAGCGGTCGCCCTGATAGGTGGAGTCCTGCGAAAGCAGTCCGTCCATCTGAGACTGGTATTCGGCCATGTAGGGATCCTGGCTGAGCTCAGCCTGGGACAAGCCAGGCTGCGAAAGACTGAAACCAGGTTGAGATAACCCAGGCTGAGACATGCCTTGAGTCAGCTGAAGGCTCTGACTGAAAGTTTGAGTCTGCTCTTGGCTCAGCGTTTTATTCTTCAAGCCTGGACGTGATTGATTCAAGTTATTCTTGCGCGTACGAGGCGTCTGCGTTTGACGCGCTTGTAATGCCTGTTGGTGCTGGTTGTAGAAGCGCGGTGGAATATGCGCCATGTTCATGAACATTCCCACGGGCACTGGGAGATTATTCATTGCAGCTTGAGCACGTTCCGGCGAGATGTAAGAGATGGGATCGTGCGTTCTGCTGAAAACATCTAAAGGCATAGCTGCCCTTGGATAGTTGTACTGACCACCGTTGATGGCAACATTTGTGCGATCGTATACAGAGCCCGGGACTAAAGCTTCACGTGCATCAAACATTGACGTTGTCATAAAATGAGAGCCGGGATTTTCAGAGTTGATCAACTTCTTCGGCTTGGCAAATTGAATCATGGATTCTTTCAAGTTGGTCAAAGGACCTTCAACTAGAACCTTCTGTTCTTTGTAGAACGTCAGTAGGTGATTCCACAATGGCTGCTTAGACAAGACCTTAGGATTTCCTACGATGATGATGCCATATTTGGCACGGGTTAGAGCCACGTTGAGACGACGAGGATCATTGAGAAAACCAATGCCTTGGTGTTCGTTGGAACGAACGCAGGACATGATAATGATGTCTTTCTCACGACCCTGAAAGGCATCCACACTTGCTATTTCGATTTCTTGGTACATCTTACTATGTAGTGAGCCTTGATATTGCATATGTTGCACTAAGTAAGCACGTTGACCTTCATAAGGTGTAATGACACCAATTTGCTCAGGTTTAACTCCACCTCGTAAAAACCTGAAAAAAGATATTAAATAAACATTCCTGCAACTGACTGTAAAGATGGCAAATACCTGGTTGCAATCTTTTCAACATTCGCTGCTTCAGTGCGATTCAAATAACTGGTGCCCGAACCAGCAATTTCCTCCTGACCTTGCGTGACATGGAAGAACATTGGACGATCAGGCATCGGCCATGGAAAGTCGACCTTCTTCAGGCGCCTTTCGTCCGCACATACGCCATTCTGAAGACTGCCCTCGTAAAAGAAGTTTGAGGGAAAACGCGATAGTTCCGGATGCATACGGTATTGCACTTCAAGACGGAAGGGGCGAATTCCTAGGACAACCAGACGCTCGAACAAGCTCTGAGACAATCCAGCACGTGCAGCTTTCTTGCACATAACCACCGGACCCAATTGGCAATGATCGCCCACCAGGATAAGCTGTTTCACACCTAGGACAACAGGCACCATGCACTCCGGTTCGGTGGCTTGCATACTTTCATCAATCAGGATCGAGTGGAACTTCAGCCTAATCAGACGTGGATCGCCAGCACCTACGCAAGTGCAGCAAATCACATCAGCTGCTTCAAGAAGTTCCTTCTCGGCGGCTTTCTTCAGAGTGCGATAGCGCTTCTCGTCCACAGAGCTCAACTCGCCAGTTTCGTCCTTCAACTGCTGCAATTTTTGCAACTCTGTGTTGGTCTCCATCTTGCGAATCTGGTTATGCAATGCTAGGAAGCTGACGGGTGAGTCAATGGCTTCACGCGACTTGGCGCAGAGACGCACCACCTTCAAGTTGGTGCGATGGATCTTTTCAGTCAATTGATCCACAGCAGTATTACTAGGCGCGCAAACCAAGACTGGCCCTCCATTTTGCTTCACCAATTGATAGACGATGGTTGCAGAAGTGACAGTTTTGCCAGTGCCTGGAGGCCCTTGGATGAGAGACAGCGGTCTCTGCAGGGCGTGCTTTACAGCGTAGACTTGAGATCTATTCAAGTCGGGCAAATTTGGCGCTGAGAAATGCTTCGGTAAGTGACACCTGAACAAAACTTCTTCGACTTCATGGCCGAGCAAACGATGGTAAATGTATGGCGATACCGAACTGTCATCTACAGCAAATTTACGCAAAGCGAGTTGCATTCGGTCAAAGCTCGTGCTCTTCCAGATGAAATCAACGACAAAGTGACTACTGCATTCTGTAGGCGCCCCCATGCTATTCTTCAACTCAATACCAATATCTTCGCCGAAATTATCGGGCACTTTGATAACATGACCCACACCTGCCCATGCCTTGTGCATTTCACCCACATAACGCAAACGAAGTTCGTCACCGTGCATCAACTTCATATCCCCATCCGTTTTGGCAAGCGTGAAGTAGGCGATTGTTTTCTTATTCAGACCGACATCCCAACGGACGTCAATGTTCTCCTGCGTTTGGGATTCCTTCAAGCGCTTGTCATAGTCTGCTTCTAATTTGACAAGCGGTCCGAATATATTCTGATATTGGTAACCGTCCTCGTAACGCAAGAGCACTTGCTGTGGCTCTTCGTCAACGCCTGGCTTCTCCAAATCCTGGAAAGTTGCATCTACGTTGTCCTTCCATAACTCTTCCAGTTTGTTGATTTGCTGCGCGGAGATCTGGCGCGCTCTTAGCTGCTCTTGCTCTGAAGGCACTTTGACAAGCCATGTCAAAAAGCAGCGGTCGGCAATTAAAGGCTTCCACTGTTCCTGCTCCCAATTCATGTCCTAAAAATAACTCTACTTAGAAACCAAATATAACGTGTCGAAATAACGTACTTTTAAAGAATTCTGGGCTGCACATGGTTGTCTACACAGGAGAACAACAACCGAGTCGGCCTTTGCCGGAATAAAGCCCAGAACAAAGACATTCCTCACCCCACAACTATAACATTCTAGAACAGTCTCACCTAGGGGACCATCTTTGTGCAAAGTAACTTCTTTGTGCTTGGCGCGAACCTATAAAACGGAATATTTTATGATCTGATTTCAGTAAACATTTAAGAATCTTACTAGGTGATTGATTATATGACTTCCAGATGTATTTCCTCTACCATTGCAAAACCACTTCTTGCACAAATTGCACATGACCACACAATTGGGCTCATGAATCCCACAGTACTTGCAGGCATAGTCAGGTAGCTCCTTGCTAAAGAACTCTTCATCATCCTCTTCAAACTGCAACTCAGCTAGAGCTGATGTGGCAGCTGCTAACTTATTAGGGATGCTTTTGGATGCAACACCATTCACCTGAAATAGTACTCATTCATAGGAAACGCAGTTTTGAGGTTGGAATTTGCCTTTGAACATACTTGCAACGCGGACGTTTGTGGCCCACCTAGATCCAACTGGGAAGCTTGCGTCTGTGACGGGATGGTAAAGTCTGTGAAATCGCAGTCAGAGCCTTGCGTGTCCGCTCCGATTAAATCAGCCTCCTCGGTGTCCAAAAACGTGAGCGTCTGGGAGCTCGGACCGTATGCGTCGACGCTCATTGCAGTTAATTCTAGCGTTGATCCGCCTCAATTTAACAATTCTCAGTTACTGCCTGTACAAACGCGTTATTCACTACGCACTGAAATCATATCACACACGTTATTATTGCCTTGCGTCAATTTTTGAGCGCTTCAAACATCTACACCTGTGGCAGAACGCCATATTTATTTGATTAATCATCATTTGTTTTTTCGTCACACTGTCCGCATTTTCGACTTGTTCAAAATGGCGCTCGATTCAAATGGGATTGATATTTTCGCGTTGCCTCCACTAAACTGAATCCAATAAGCACTGTACTTGTAAACACCGATAAATTAGGTCTATGTCTGATTAATATTTTACTTTAACTGCGTGCTTTGCTCAAAAGGTTGGCAGAACAAAATGTGTGATTTTGAACTGTTTGCAACGCCATCTTGGCCTTTTGGTGAGATGGCGCTGCATTCGCGACTTCACAGCGCGCATGTAGTTCACATTTAGTTTTACATAAATTTTATTAATAATTTGTACATTTTGTACTAATAACTGATCGCACTATTTTAACGCACAAACAAAATTTTGATCACGTCTTTAATACGCAAAAGCCACCATTTTAAAAGAAGTTATTTGATAACTAAACATACATTTGTTTATATTTCAATGGAAAGATATTAATTATTGTACAGCAAATTCTATGCTTACAACAGAGAATAAATTAAAGAGAACTATTATTACACTGCAGAAAATATTAAATTACGCATTTTGTAAGCCAAACTGAAACATAAAAAATGCATCTCTTCACTGGCCAATAAAATGTTAGTTTCTTCACGGTTTAGTACTTAGGTATATAACCATAACTAATTTAATTTACTGATAAAGAAAATTTAGCTTCTCGTAAGTGTTAATTACTGTTTAGCAAATGATTAATTAAATAATAATGTTAAACTAGTCATTGGTTAGATTCAAGATTGATTGCGTCTCAAGAGCGTCGCCAGACAATAGTAAATCGTCATGAAACGGTTCGGATAGATGAACGGGTGGCTGACTAAACGGATAGAAACTATTTACATTACGCAGCATCGAGAGCTTGACTTCTTTGGTTTTGCCAACGGTGTTCGCAATACCGTTATAATCTTTCTTATTTGCTAGTTTCAGACGTAGCAGATCAATCTCGTCGGCGAGAAAGCGATTGATCAGATCGATCTGTGGCATGCCGCCATTGCGAATTTCCAAATCGGGCAACCACCGGAAATAGCACTGCTTCCATATGTTCAGCGATGGAATACCCGGTTTCAGATGCAAACGCTCCTTGAAATGCCGATCATAGAGTGGATTATTGAAGAGTAGCGTGTCGGACTCTTCAAATTGTTCACTCCAGTTCCATACTGATCGCAGAATCAGTGCTTTTTTCTATTAGAATACACAATTAAATTAAAATAAGCTTATCCAAAAAATCAAAAACATTATACTTACACTGTCATCGACGTAACGATCGTGCTGATTATTAAACAAAAAAGTTTCGAATATCGTTATATGACAAGAATCCCATATAACAGTGAGAAAAGTTTCGCTAAACTGGAACGCTTGCGGATACTGTTGCAACAATTGCCAAACGCAGTCCAGAAAGAGTAAGAAGATGTAAGCGGGTTCAACGTCTGCATCGAGAATGTGGCCCAACCGGTATAGAAACGGATGTCCGAGACTCACCCACTCCTTTTGGACCAACGACTGGAAGCCCTTCCGCGTCCGAAATTGGGGATCCAATATCAGCTGAATTAAACTAGATATGATGCAATTCAGGTCTTGACCTTTATCTTCCTGCAACACAACGGTCTTCCGCTGGTCTAGCAAGTCAGCAGCTTCCATAGCTTTCCCCAGACAAGCAGACACATGATGCATCCACTTTGAACTGTCTAACAAACCATAAAATTTAAAATCTTGCGCTTTGAATAATCGCGCACTGTCCGGAGCACACAATGAGCGCCATTTTATGTAGCTCGCTTGGATTTCTTTGGGGGATGGACAATCTTTGAGGAGCTCGAAGATTTCCGGTTGGGTTTTGTTCGGATGACATTTGTGGATTTTGGCGAGAAATGTATTCTCCTGCGAGCGGTTCGTAACTCCGGGAAGCACTTCGGGCATGCGTACTAAGGCTGCTGATTCGTTACCCCATACCTTAAACGTATCTCCAATAAAAATTTGTTAAAAAATGAGTAAGAAAACTCGCGCCTTACCCAAATTGGAAAACTAGAATTACGGAATATCTGTGCGCCTTTTAATATATCATCATTCAGAATATCATAGGGCACTACCAGGTACTCTGGCAAATGACACGTAACTTGAAAATGGCGATTCACGTCAGACACTCGCCAATTCGGACATTTAGTTCGTTCAAGTTCTCGATTCCAATCTTCATGAGAAACATACAATCGAGTGTCTTTTGGAGGATAGTGTGGAATATCTCCACGGTCATCTCTGAAAATCATTGTAAGATTCATAGTAAATCTCAAGTATCTATTGATATCTAGTTATCACCAAAAAATAAGGTTACATTACATGTCTTACCTGTATTCATAAGCAAACAATAAACTGGCTCTCTTTGGAAACGCATGATGAAGTACTGCATTCGTTATCTGTTTGCCACAATCCTTATCACAATGATTAAAGCTGAACGTCATCGTCCTCATGTTCTTACAAACAATTAACAGTTCCTTAATCTTCCCTGATATGCTCTGGCCAGGAGTCAACTTTTTCTTCGATTTATCACCAATCTGATAAATGGTATCAATTGCTGATAGACAAATGTCATTGTGCTTGAGAAGAAGGTTGCTCTGAGTACCATACAGAAGTTCAGTGTCCAGTTGCGGTGAGGCAAACGACAACTTAAAAGTAGTTACAGTTAGCACGCCAATAATAGCACTTCCTGTTCCTCTATCACTGAGAGGTGCCAACAATAAAACTTTCTGGGCTTCAAACACAACAGTTTCACCTGCAATGTATTTTTCATTAGTTAACACGATAAATTCTCAAGTTGTAGGGTGTTTTACCTTCAAGTAATGTAGTTTTCTGGTTATCATTTAGCGAAATATTCTGCAACAAATTACTTATGTCAACTTGGATTCTTATTAGATTGTTAGAATTTCTTGTGACTACATACCTCTAAAACAGTTTCATCCAAATAACTTTTGAATGTTCCCTCATTGCTGGGATTCATGTTATATGATTGATGTTTAAGCGCTGACAAAATCATTGGATCACTCTTACTTAGCCCATTCTTCGTTAAGGTGACGAGAACACTAGACAAAAGTACATCAACGTACAATTAGCGTTCATTGGAATTTATTAATTTATTTAATACATATTTTAATGCAGTTGCTTCGTAGGTTATGACATGTTCTGACACTTATTTGACATCTGCGAGATAAATGCGCACACGCAGATGCATTTGCAGACTATAAACCGTTTTATTTATTTTCTGCTTGCACATATGTTGATCACATTACTCAGGCATAAATCACCGATTGAAGGTAATTAATCCGTATTTACCACGATAGCCTATAAATAATCTGCCATTTCTCTGCAGATCACACCACAAACCGATGATACTTTGAAGGTTAATTCCACAACTTCCAACAACTTTGCATACAAATGATCATGACAAATTAAAAAATGTTCTTCAAAGCACGCAGAAAACTGAAATATCTCTTAGCACCACTCATTTTAACTTCAACTGTGTTCATAATATACCAGTTGATTATCTTCAACAAGTTGACAACCATGAATAGCAAATTAATCCGCCAAAGAATACTTGGGACGCATATTTACCAAACAGACTTATATACGCGCACACCAGACAATAAGTTTCAATGCACGTTCACTCGCGAACTGGTGGATTACAACTGCGTGAACGACAATTATTGCGACTGCGAAGACGGCACTGACGAACCGGGGACGAATGCATGTCCTGATAAGACATTTTTCTGCACATCGCAAGTAACATTTGGAAAGTACAAGAAAATTATCAGTTCAAATAAAGTCAATGATGGTATCTGTGATTGCTGTGACGGGTCGGACGAGTATCTTATGGAAAAGTTACCGGTCATATTGAATAGTAAGCAAAAACTTGTACTACCGACATCCAAACATAAACATTTAAAAAATACTTAATGTTTACAGGAAGCATCCAGGAAAAAATAGGTAAATACCTAACGCCTTGCCCAATGCTCTGTCCATATGAAGAATAAACCTATTTTTTTATTCTAGAAATAGATCTATTCTTATCTATTTCTACGCATAAAATATAATTACAAATACAATAATAATTGTAAATTAGAAAGACTGATAAATATTAAGTAAATTTGTCGTCAACCATATTCATTCGTTGTAATGATGAGTTTTGATTGTATCATAATTTAAATCAACTCTTAATGTAAGAGTGAAAAATATCTGAAAGAAGTGACCGATAATTAAGTTACTTTACTTACACAAAGACGATTGTACGAATCAGATGATGAAAAAAGAAAAATGCAACGCAATATATTAGTAGATGACTTATTGAGATGATGATATCATCAACTCATATAACTATTAATTGACTCTGACTGGCAAGCAATGAAAACCGCGAGAACGAAAGTGAAACTCTTACATGATGGATGAAGATGATGATGATTGTTGCTATTGGGTAGCTTCACTGCTAGGCGTTTGCAAATTCTTCAACCGGAATATGTTGATGAGATCAAAATGCATGTAGAGATTCGGGAACATATTCTCGAAATGTACGGTGCGCTCGACAGACGCCCCCAGACGCGTCAACAACTCGCCGAAGAGTTTCTCCTCTTTGCGAATGCATGGCCGCCGATCATCCTGAATCTGATACGGCGTCACATGCACATGTATGTTAATTCCTAAAAAACGTCGCACATTATACGATATGTACAAAGAAAGATCCCAAACACGTCAAACGCTTTGGATCAACGATTTGAATGAATTATGTCTGCTACTACCTAGTCTAGTGAGAGTTTCTAACAAGGGTCTAGAAGTAATCCAAGTGTTTTTACCACCCGAGTGTCCCCCATCCAACCAGTACATGTCCGTAATTCGTGACACCACATCCATGGACGACTGGTCATCGGGGGTCAGCGTCTTCAAGTAATGAAACTCGTATAGGAATTGGTTGAGGACCACGCAACCCTTACTGAACCCGACAAAGACCAGCTTGTTCTTGTCCAGATGCAAGTTATCGCGCGTCCAGTGCTCGGTGGAGCTGGTGGAAGATAAAAACGCGTCCTGATCATCATCAGCATCGTCGTTAATGTGACTAGACTTCGATAACTCCCTGGCGGAGTTCAATTCCGGCATGGACATTGTGCTCAACTTATTACTAACATTCTGCAGCAACTTTTCCAGATGCTGCAAGGCGAAGTGCATTGGCGTGTGCTCGGGCGATCCGCAATTGTTGCACGGCACAAAATTCTTAAAACAACTAAAAGTTTTGTACTCAATTCTGTAAGGGAAACAGTGATGTAGGAAAATTGAAAACTAAACTTGACTTGATTTTAACGTTATCAATGGATACCTGGCTGGCCGTACAACAACAATATGCGCATAGGGAAAGGCATTATGCATGAAGCGCGTCGTATCATCGAGGTTCCACTTTAGGTAATTGCGACTGTCCCTATGCATCTGCATGTTTTCGGTGAAATCCTGCAAATATTTGAACAGAAACAAACTATTATTCGAAAATCCGCTTGCGCTTAGGTGTATCGAGGTCACCTGCATATCGCCGCCAAAGTAGACGACTGTTGTGGGTGCATCCGCATCCGAGCTGGGCGCATGTTGCTGCTGCTGTGGAGCACAATAGACGATATCATTGGAGCGTCCCTCATAGCCCACCACGCCACAGAGTCTAAGGGGCGACGTGGGCAGAGAGGCCCCCAGCATGCTTGTGCGTTTTACATCTGTAACAATAAACGCCGATTTCTAATAATATGCGAAGCAAACGATCGCTTAAATTCGATCGCTTAAAAGCTATAAGTATAAGTGAACTGCAAATGCAGCCTAACATGATTTATTTATAAGTTCAAACACACTGGCCGCCGCGCCGCACGGAGACGCATTAAATTTAAATCCGGCGGCGTCTTCGCAAACACAATGAATTCTGGCTCATTATAGGCGACAATGAAAAGTTGCGCAGATTTATTCGATAAACATTCGCGTACGCTCAGCTCAGGAAGCAGTGCGAAGTGAGTGAATAAGTGAATGCAGTGGCAGAAATAATTCGCGCAATTATCCGTTCTCAATACGCCATTTCCACATAAAACAAATGCTAAACTTAGCCCTGGTTGCGTGCAATGAATGCTATGAATTACATTCTCGCACAACAAGAAGCCAAGGTACGCATTTGTACGTTTCCTCCACACTTTCTTGGAAGTGTTATATTCCCGGATAGTAGGCAGACATATTCATGTTCATTCCGAGAGTACATATTGTAAGTGCTCCCTGTTTGATGCTTAATTAACTGCGTTGAGCATTTCACCTGTCATAAACGTCGCTTTTGTAGCGAGATTGATGTTTCAGTTCTCCGCCGTCTGGACGGCTTCCGCAAATACACATAACTCATAAAACCCTGCGCTGGCCGAGAGCTAGTCTCATAAAAATAATGATGAAATGGCTGTTGAGTAAACAGATTTGTTTTTCCTCAAGGATCCCTCCGACATCAGTCGATTTAATGAAAGTGCGTCTGTTTTTCAGCGGCGGCGGCAACGGTAGCTGGAGGTCCATTTGTGAAATATTGATTCTTTCATACCCGCCTACACATTTAGGTGCTCTGGTCTAGTATAGCCTAGTCTAGGTTCTCCTCTGCTGTCGACACAGCTCGTCAAGCAAGCAATCACCAGCTCTGTAAATCATCTCATCTCGCCTTCCAAAAATACAACCAGAGGGACGGGCGGACAGGACGTTATACACTGTCTATGAATTCATGTTAACACGTGTACAAAAATATGTATTGAAAAGAAATTTAAGACAAACAAAAAATAGCTTGGTGGGTTAAAAATAACTCACATGAAGTTATGTGTACATACATACGTGAATGAGTTATAAATTCGTGGTAATTTGTATGCGATTAGACCCTGGTTTCTTGGGCTTGAATCTTAAATTCATACATTTTTGGATCTTCAAAGCAAAGCATTGTGACAAATTACAATCAATTTGATATCCCACACAGTAGGCCACAGTTTGAAGTGAACGCGTTGGCACAATGCCCCAGAAAAAAATCTACAAGGCGTATGTTGTGTTATGTTATGTTAGTTTGCGTGGTTTATTTACTTCCCATCCATATTTCATTCATAGCTGCGTCAAGTTGAAATGAACCCGTAATACTAAGCTTAAGCAAATATCTTCCGCATTCGTTGCACCAGCTTCAGATCAGTCATTAGCGTGTTTTCCTTCTTTCTCAATTGTTTCTTCACTGTGTGTTGTGTTCTCGTCTCTGGGCGCCAACATAATCGTTTATCTTTCAACGAACAAATGCACCAGCTCCCGAACCAACACAAACAATAGTTATTAAGTAAGTTTTCAACAGACCACTATTCAGACTACTCAGAGCGACATTTATCCACACAAGATAAAATGCGCACGCGCGTGTCTTCCAAGCACTGACCCATATCCTCCTTCATCTCGGTCACTTTAACCCGCACCTCTTCGCGCATAAGATTGTAACACATGGCGACCAACCCAAGACCCACAAGCATGTATACAAAATTCACCACTAGTTTGGTCTGACTGCCCACTTTGAAGTCATCAATGTTGGCCCCAGGTACAAAATCGCCCAGGCCAATCTTGCATAGACTGGTCACGCAGAAATAGGTGCTGTCCAGGTATGACCACTTCTCCCACTCTGCGAATAATATCGCCCCAGTGACTATGTACCCACTGATAACCCATAACGACGCCGAAGATGGAACAATCACCCTTCGAGGTGGATCATTCTCGTCCCTCTCTGTGCTGCACTCATACAACCACGTGTATGCCCATCGGAAAACCCCAGCAAGGACCTTACCCATGTTCATAAAGTACAAGACGTACAATGGTATCCCAAACATGGCGTAGAAAATGGTAACTGTCTTGCCTATGGGTGTTCGAGGCACCATATTTCCGTACCCTATCATGGTAATGATGCTCAGGGAAAACATTAAGGCAGCGGGTATGGACCACATGTCATTGGCTGTGCGTCCGTTGTATCCCTTCTTGATCGCATCCACCATGACAGCTTGGTACTCAAGAAGGGCTTTGTCAATCTCCTCGTCAAAGCGCGTCCGATTGAAAATATTCTCCTGGGAGGCAATGTCCCACAGGATGGTTGCGTACTCGTCACGAGTGGAGTTCACCACGGCCAGAATGGGGTACTCTTGCCGGGTCTCGATGTACTGGAAGGTGAAGGCGCCCACGACGGTGTAGCCCACAACGAGGCCCCCGACGCCCACCTGCGTGCACATGAACGCCACTAGCTTGCGGCAGCAATCGATCACTTTTTCCTTGGCGGGCACCTCGCTCGTCGACGAGGAGCCGCGGCTCCGCACCGAGCTGCGGTTGCGTTCGCGCTCCATGCTTTGACTGCCGTGCCCGCGAGAACTCTTCTCGCCGCCACGGAATTCCTACTCGCACGCGGCGGGTGGAATGAATAGGCTATTTTCGGTGAATAGGCCCACTTGACCATTGTTCAGCCGACGCAATACTGATTTCCCTCTTCTCTGCTCTGCTCTTTGCTTCGCTTCGCTTCACTTTCTAAGGTTTATGCACGCAGATCAAACAAACCAGAAATACCGAATAACATAGACATTAGTTAGAGCTTCACATTTGCCAACGAGTACGATAAATAATGTTTGATTTGCCAAAGGACCATTCGTAATTTATTCTTTGAGGTTATGTCCTCGGAGTTTTCGAACAGGATGAATTATAGCCTAGCAATCGATGTAGAAATCCAACTCACCTAACTGCCGACAGCGTGAAAATAACTGGGAGCACTTAAACCACAACGGCGGTATTTTCGGTGCACGGTGTCGATGCCAATGTCACAAAAGCAGGACAATAATAAACAATCCGGATCGATCTGCAATCAATTCGCTGACTGAAAGTGCGCCAAGGGCTTATTCATAGAGTTTGCATCGCAGATAACTAGATGCAAGCTCTTTATTTCCACAAAGCTAGTAGGATCCTATGTTTAGTTTCTACACATTCTCCCAGAGGGCGACACATTACTGCAACTCTTGTTTAAATTAAATCCATTCAAAAAACAAGAATATCCTTTCATAAAAACTTACCTCATTTGTCAAACGCAGTCTTTAACCTTGTTTATATTTAATTATTCTCCTAAAACAAAAACAAGTAATTAATATTACAATTAACAATCAACTTTTTCAATTTGCATACAAGGCGCAGAGATAATTTGTTAAAAGAAATCGTGCCTGCAAGTGTCAGCCCTTCAAGCTCAGCTGTGTGTTTGTTGTTTTTCAGCTTTTTTCTTCTAATCAAAGTGGGCAGCCAGTGTTTGAGCTTGAGCTTGAGCTTGAGCAAGACTTCGACAAATATTGATGCAATGCGGATGATGCTTTTAAAGTATTAAAAATGTTTGCGTAATTACTTAAAAATGTTCATCACTCATCATCCACCATCCATGATAGCAAACGCACACACCATCTAGCGTCTGATCCGATTATGATTAACTAAAGTGCATTTGGATTTGTGTACTTTCGTAGCCTGTGTCCGTCCGTGCCCATTAAAAATTACAAGAACTTTAACCATTATTCATTCATCATTGTTTGGCTTCACTCTGGCGTTTGCGCACGCGCAACGTTCTCATGTAATCATGTACATATGTCTTTAGAAAAGCTAACGTGACTTTTGCCTCTGCGTTATTCGTGGATCATCCGATTAAAAGTAAAATCAGTAATCGCTTTCAAATATGTTTCCTGAACATTGAAGTCAATACTATTTCCTTCAGCTTGTGCATAGGTAACACGGGTCATAGTAACAAACCAGTGAGCTAAAAAAGCAAAACAACATAAAGCAGCAAAAAAGAATGCGATAAAAGTCGCAAATTTCGAAAATTACATTCGAGAGGCTTAGGACGTACCAACGCCGATCACGTACCAGCAGCAGAGAAGCAGGAGCTGAGTTGTCCCGGTTAGAAGGCTGGGGGCTGGGGCGGCATGCGTGCGGCAGGCGAATGGGGAGCACCTAGTGACCGAATGGGGAATGCAGGCAGCGGCAGCTAGCAGGCAGCAGTACGGCGGCGGCGGCAGCAACAGTAGGCGAGCGGACGCAGAGCTGAACGTGACGCGCGCGTAGTTCGCTCACATCCCGTCGAACCGCTTGATCCTCACGCAACTCCTACAGAAATTCATATTTCAACATTGTTTAACTAACGTTCACATTTTCAAATGGTAAAACCAACAAATTCATTCGAGAAGAATCACCCCATCAGTGATTCAGCAGCGCAGTTAATAAATCCTGTGCCCTTTTGCGCCGGCTAATTAATGAACGCAATTAAAAGTGTCGCTGCGCTGTGCCGTGTGTGAGGTGACGTTTTATATTCATTTGTACTGGCCCGCGTTCTATCTAGTTGTGGTCGGCGGCAAGCAGCCGCAATCGGACAATAAATGAGTTTATCTGCGTTCGTGTAGAAAACTTCCACTTCAAACGAGTTGCAAATTGCTGGATTGTGCAAACAAATGCGCGTATAATTTCGTTTGTTCAGTGCTGGAATGTTTCATTTCAATGACTTAAAATTAACAAAAAATTACTTGATTTCGGGGCGTGCAGGAGAAAAACAGAAAGGATAAGGACTCCACTTTACTTCACTCCAGTTCAACGGCAAGTCGAGTCCTTGACGTATCAATCAGGACGAGTCCTGCTCGAGAAGAGGAAGATCATGCTCCTGCTGGCAGGCGGCGGCGGCTGGAGGAGGTGTGCCCCGGATTTTTCGACGACCTCAATGCCACTGGCAGCGACAGGACTGCGCTGCACAGCAACACCCCAACTGAAACGGCTATTTCTAGAAGATTCCAAAACCCAATTTGAACTCATATTCTATAACTAAGCACAGATTAAAGACTTACAACAAAAATATCGATTGATTGATTGATTGATTGAGAGGAAAAACCGAACCACCAATAAGCGAGCTGCGCTGCGATTAAATGAACGTTTAAATAATTAATTATTTAATACCCGCCCGGTCAAGTGAATGTGTCCTCGCGTGTCCCCCCCAGTGCACTTGTACATAGTTGCAAGCATGATGAACTTTACTTATTGAAGAACTCATCGATTGACATTTGATAAAATATGAAATAATGGTAAGTACACTCTTCATTCTATTGTATTGTAGGTACTTTATATGTCCATTTCTTCAATAGCTTGTGGTTCTTGTACCTCCCTCCCAGTATTATATAATACTGCATTGACTTTCAAGAAATATGAGTAGAATTTATAAGAATACTCATGCTTAGGTAGCCGAAATGAGAATGAGAATAAAAATAATTATTTTCAATTAAATCTCAGCCGGCAATTTATGAGGGCCGCAGTTAATTAGCCGCGAAATCACACTTCTGGAAAAGTAATTTGCAAGATATGCGAAAATGTCCTGTCGGAAAGTCGACTCGACTCCGCTCCACTCCACTCCACTCTGCAGACTTGTGGCTCGTACGTGGAGCGTGTATGAATATTTACATCTACGTACGAGTATTTACTGTATAATTATTATTTATGACCTTGGAAAAGGGACATGAAATATGCATGCATTTGCACGCTTTTCTCCTGTATGATTCGCATTCTGACTCTGACGTAACAACAAAGCACTTCGCGCATTTCTGCGAATTAAACGAATTAAATTAAAAGTAATATAAAGGCCTGGCTGGCTTGAGCTATAAATTCTCCGCAGACGCAAGGACTTTTTCAGACTTTAACTACCGTACTTTGTTGTACACCTGGTTGCCTAAGTTTTAATTGAAACTTTTTCTTTCATACCAACCTACATCATATACATACATACATATCAAATGCAAACGCAAGAAAAACCAAACAAAATTAGATTTTTTATTCAAAGAAGTTTTGTCCTTCAATATAATGAATTCGTTATGGCATCGTTAATGCTTCGGCCAAGGCAAACTTGCTAGGGCATTTGTGTAATGAAACATAATCACAATCGAATAGCACTATACATGTTAATTTTCCTCATCATCTGCCGTCCCTCATGGGCGTCTAATGGTAGAAATGTTGCTATCAATTTTCATTTATGCCTACCACCATTACTATCACTATCACCGCCGCCGCCATCTACAGGCGCTTATAATACGGTAATTTTGTAATGAACGCTGAAGGAGCGAAGCTCAAATGCAAACGAATTGTTTATTCAGATGTGCTAGTATAGGTATGAGATACTAATGCGCTCGAAATGCAATGTTGATTTACGTGAGTGTGCGGGATAATAAGGTAAATGGCAACCTCATGCAAATGAAATGTTTGATGCCTTGGTGCGCTTTGATATCCTTTCAGGAATTAACAACAGTCCATTAGGTTCGGTCCATCCCTCAGGCTACCTCTGGCTCTGTGTTCGCTTCAAAAGTCTTCCCATTAGCTGACCAATCTTTAACCCTCAAGGTTTCTACCCTAAACTATTTCTTATCAAAATTCTTCTTGACTTGCCATAGAAAATTCAACTCGTACTTAAATTAAATTAACGTACAAGTATTTATGACGAAAAAGATCCACTCAATAAATACGCAGATTTAATGAGGAATTAAGCATTTAACAGGACCTCGTAACTTCTCTTTTTTCAATTGTATTTCTGGCAATTCAAGCACTTTTTGAATACTTATGTACTTATCTTGGCCCAGTTGGCCCAGTGAATAACTTCGCGACGCGTCACTTCCTTATATTCGGTGCTCCATTCTCAATTCTTTGACGATCGTTATACCACCTAATGAACCGAAAGATGTACTAAATAATTAATAAGTCATCGACCATTTGGCTACTTCTTCATACTCTACTTCGTCCAATTAGCAGAAACAACTTTCCTATTGTTAGTTAAGACGTTTTCCTTAGTTAGGTATTTGCAATTATTTCGCTTTTCCTTCGGGAAACCAAAAAGTAAACAAACGTCAACGTCAAGTAAACGCCAAACAAAACAAACAACACAACACAAGACGCCGCAGTCGTGCCGCCAAAAAACAAACATAATTTAAGACAACGAAAACACCCCAACACCGCCGAACTAAACTAGCACGCAAACAACAAATTATAACAAAAACACGTTCGTTGTGAAAAATTACACGGACGGCTGTTAGTCAGTTCGCTTCGCTCGAGAAGACAAGTGCATGCGCATTTACAGAGTAAATGCGCATCGCAGCGATTAATTACAGTTGCGAACAAGTTTCTTTGGCGCGAGGTGGATGCAACGATCATAAGTAATAAGATGCATCGTTAGTAATAAAGCGCAAGTGCATTCGCGCTACGTTGCTTCCTTGGAATGAAATGAATGGCAACCGTGAAGCACTAAGTAAGACTGAGAATGAGACAGATATAAATAATTGAACGGCATTCCGCGCAAATTAATGCCGGAAATAATTTCGCATTCATTATCGAATGGAATTGCAATCGCATTCGCATTCGCACTCACGACTTGCAACGCAACGCGCTCCTTGTAACTTGCGCTAAAGACAACAATACAACACCCTCAAAGCTAAAACACTCTTGGGTTTCGGCCACAATCAGATCAGAATTCCTAATCTAGCCTAGAGCTAACAAGTAGCAAGTATACATACTGTATGAGCACTTAAAACTATTAAATTAGTTTTGCAAACTTTGATTAGATAATACAGAGTTAAGTAGTTTCATTTATAATTTACGACTTGTTATTGAATTGCTATTGAAAATCCCTGATCAATATCTTAGTAGATACAGTCGTAACTCGATTGTTGGCTTATAAAACAAAGTAAATTCGTTTAAACTAAAAAAATCATTAATATTAGCATTAAGAAATCTTGTTGTTTCTTGATACTTCGACCAAATGCTTATAAAAAACAAATTAATCAGTTAATTGTAGTTGTAAACTGAGTTTTATATACTGAAAAGTCTTAATAATTAATAAAAATTCTTGGTGGTAGTGATACCTTGTTTAGTGTTAGTCACCAACCCAGTTTTAAAGTCTTAAGAAATTAATTATTACAGTCGTACCTCGAAAAATTAATGTAAAATAAACTATATTGGCAGGATTAGATGCTGTTAGAGACTTGGTAAGATAGTTGAAGTTAATTAATTAATTAATTGTAATTGTAACCTGAGTTTTATATACTGAAAAGTCTTAATAATTACTAAGAATTCTTATACAGTCGTACCACGAAAAATTAATGTAAAATAAACTAGATTAAAACAATATTAATTAAAAAAGTGATAGTGAGATGTGGTACCACTGTAGTTATTATATAATATGCCCAGTGCCTATTTGATCATATCAAATCGCTTTGCTACTAGTATGTTAGATGCATGTAAGAACGTATCGCATTTGGGAAGATAGAGGATAAGTATAAATCCTTGTGATCCGTCCCCTAGAAAAATACAGATGTCACTTCCGTTATCCAAGTGACACACGGATAACACTGTTTTGATGATGATAAAGCGGATATAAAAAGGGATCATAAAATATCCATCGCGACTGCCGTCCGGCTCCTTTCATTATTTATCCCTTTATCGCCCACACCCCACACCCCGTGCCCCGCCGTGCATCCACGTTCAGTTTCACTTTTGTTTCTTGATAAATAAGGCTCATGTCTGTCTCATAAATGAGGGTCGTTGTGATTTATTAAAAGCGTAACAGTCGTCACAAATATCTAAGTCTCAATATCTCAAAAACTTGAACGTAATTAGTTAAGAACCGCCACTCTGCGTCTGTGCCTTGAAGAAGTCGATGATGAACGAGCGCTAATTGATTAAAAGTTGGCTTTTAATTAATACACCCCCTTTCTGAAATTTCATGAGTAATTTGAAAAGAAAATCAATGTTTGCTCAAGAATTGGTAAAAAGTTTAATTAATGCACATATATTGAGATAATTTAAGTAAATTCTGCCCCCCAAATTAAAATAATCGAGTACAAATTGGAAATTAATGATAACCAGGCAATGCAGTAGGTATTTTAAATTAGAATCATTTTAATTAAAGTTAAATCGATTGCAAATAAAAATAGAAGTGCATTAGTATACTGTGTATTTAAAACTCAGAAATGAATTAGGTACTGATCATCAGTGACACCGTTGATTGGTTGCGGGATATGCTAAGCTAGTTTCAGTGCAGTCACGACCAGGCTAGCCTATATTGAATTTTAAATCCAGGAATGAGTGGATTGCCATGCGAAAGCAAACAAGACAAAGCCATTATTAAATGTCTAACTAATTTCGTTCACCTACACGAAGCTCGAAAATTCTATTCTAGACTGAACTAATCTCTAATAAATCCCAAAAATATTAATTAACGTTTACATATTAAATCCAATATCTAGGTATCCTACCAGCGACTGTAATTGAAGTCCAAAACCAATATTAATTACACTTCTTGCCTCATGCCTTTTGCCCCCTGACAGATGCAATAATCTATGTATTTTCATGTTAGGCATATTTGATGAAAATGCCAATAACACACTAACATTCTAATTAAACCAAAATTAATCAGCTAATAAACCGATAGATAATTAATTTCTAATAAACCTTTTTGTTTTCAGGTGAGTGTTTTCAATATTACCCTTCTATGCTTCCTCCAAGAAGTAAGTACATACCTAGTTAAGTTTTCAAGAAAAACAAGTTAATTTACCATAAACACAAACTTATTAAACAAAATAAATATAAATGTAAGTACATATACCCCAAGACAAGAAGTATTCTTTCTTCGGCGTACGAAGAACAACAAAATAATAATAATAATGACGTTCACGTCTTGAGTATTATACACCTGCTGAATTATTGATGAAGTTTAAGCATACATACCTAAGCATCATACGAACGCAAAGTAAATATTAATAAACATCACATCAATATGACTGTGGTGTCGTTAGGAACACGATATACTGTAATAGCTGGCGGGCGGAAGAAGCAGCATTTCCACAAGACAAACAACGCCTCAGCGCAGTTTATCATTGTTGGTTGGGTTGTGGGTGGACTAGAAGAAGGTGAACTCTAACTCTATGTTATGTGTACTTTTCTCATGCCACTTTGCGTCTCCCCGGACGTAAAAAATGTTTAGTTAATGTCTCAAGACGTTGCGTTTGTTCATTCGTCAAGCAAAAATTGTCCGAGACATGGTATGATGTGACGTACGAGTGTTGGATGGACATGTTTGCAGAAGGCTCATCGATAGTCAAGTGAAGTGATGTTTTTATATACTTACTTACTTACTTTCATCTAACCCACAAGCCACCATTTTATTTATAATCGTTGTAAACATAAATATTTCTACATTTCAACTGACAATGAGGTGAGTTAAAAGTGAGGTTATTTTAGGTTAGCTATGTTAGGTCCTATTAATGACTGCGAATAAACGTGCAAAGATAAAATACAGATAAAATGGAGTTGAAAGCCTAATAATAAACAGCGAGAATATATTACAGGAGTCTTGCCTTGCCTTCCTGGCATGGCATAGCATAATATTTACAATTATTCCTTTCGCTTTACTCCATTCATACCACATCTCCCCAACCTCTCTGTATGCAAACGCTGGTAAATATGGCAATATTGCAACTTATTGCTCTCGCAAATGGATGTTATGAAAATACCTGACTGACTGACTGGCAGACAGGATAACCTTCTGAATATAAAATTATTAACTTCCCCAGACTTTAATGCACAAACGAGGAAGAAGGTTTATTATGTTGATGTTGCAGAAGGCAAATACTTCCAACCCAAAACAAAACAAACCAACAGCAAGCGAAAGCGCAAAACAAGATTCAAATGGCTGTTGTGTTGTGTGCAAGATGCAAGAGAATAGCAGAAAAAGATAGCAAATAGAAGAAACACATCGACAAACACACGTATTGCGTGTTGTGTTGATTCGGGGTAATGAAGAGGGCGCGTAAGTAGCAGGTAAAGGGTTGTGTTTTGTTCAGTTCGAGTGTTTGCTGAAAAACAAATGCCAAACCTTCCTCGCTATATGACAAGACTACGTACCGAAAACCCTTCACTTCACATCGTTACATTCAAATATACTATTTACTCATAAATAATATAATATAATGCAACCCTGAAGTGTGTGCTTCTGCTTTAATTTGTTATCCTTTTATGTAAAACTTTCAGTAATATTGTAGGTACATATTAGTAAATAATAATACTGCGCCTGCGTAATAAACGGAAATCACCAGAGAATTATATTAGAACAAGCTGGCCCAACGTACTTCGTAACGCCTCATCTGACCCCGT
>NBZA01015742.1:0-41396 GCA_003054995.1 Aleochara bilineata | reverse complement strand
TTTACATTTTACACTTTTTCAAACCTCACTTTTAAATGCCAAAACCTCTTATAACGAAAAAATCGAAAACAACTTTTAGTCTCAGATCTCAATGATATTTATATCAAATGAAAGTTTGGAGCCTGCAGATTATAAAACTGCAAACCGTTTTCAAATATTCGCCATATAACGCGAGATATTCGACTTTACAAATTACACTTTTTCAAACCTCACTTTTAAAGGCCAAAACCACATATAACGAAAAAAACGAAAACAACTTTTAGTCTCAGAACCCAATGATACTTATACCAAATGAAAGTTTGGAGTCTGCAGATTACAAAACTGCAAACAGTTTTAAAATATTCGCCACAGAACAGGAGATATTCGACTTTACAATTTACATTTTTTCAAACCTCTCTTTTAAATGCCAAAACCTCTTATAACGAAAAAATCGAAAACAACTTTTAGTCTCAGATCTCACGCCAGATATTCGACTGTAAAGTTCGATTTTTTATTAAACTTTGTCCAGCTTGTCCACTATTTACAGCTAGAATAATTTTCCAGTTGAGTTGAGTTGAGTTCAGTTAGGAAAAGTACCAAATCATGGAATAAATATGAAATAATTATAGTTTAAAGTGGTTTTAAGTATTCAAGTATTAAACTTGAATTTGTGTGACCCATGAATACTTAAGAAATTATAAAGTACCCGAACTCCAGAGACAATATAAATGTGTTTGTATTATTAATGCGAAAAGTTGGCCTCTGCATGAAACTGATGTAACTTCCAGAGTATAATAACCAGTTGAGATTTGCAGTTACATCTCGAACTTACATCTTACATCTCAAAATATGTAGGTACGTACATATATTCGTACTTAATACAATCAGGTGCTCGCCCAGAAGATTCATTGCAGTGACTTTGAATCAAAGCACAGCGCCACGGTCTTGGCGTTTAAAAAGCCCTGCCAGGTCTAATTTATGCGTCTTGTTCCCGACTAATTGGTGTCTCGAAGAACTCCCCACTCGGGTGATTCGCGCGCATTGTTCTTCTGCCTGCTTATTTCATTTTTCTCTTATTTTCGGTTCATTTATTCATTACCGAAGCAGAATGACAAAACGCACAAAAAACTTTCCAAGCTGGAAGCTCGCAGCTTCCATCATCATTACCATCCGGCCGTAGGAGCGGATGCCAGATGAGTGATGAAATAAAGGCGCGCGCCAATAGATATTATATAATGAACTTCCAATTAGCGCTGATGTTAAAGGTAATCAATTATAAGAGCCAAGGCAGCGGCCAGCTGCGCGACGTTGATGAATTACTATTAAATTTATCAAAAAGCTTTAATAAAATATTGTGTGATGCCGAAGCTCATGCTGATGTGGGCGGATGTTGTGTTCTCAGAGCGCGCAGCGCTCCAGAGTGGTGTGAGATAAACAGTAATTGCAGTGTGGTTTGCCGGCTTTACTCCATCCCTGTGTGTGGTGTTTGCACAATGCAGTTGAGAGATTAGAGCAGAATTTATTACCTTTTTTGTGCATTTTTTCCAAATATTATCGAAGATTTATACACATAAAAGCAATTTATTATGCTTTTTGCGCATTGTTTTTGTTATTCGCCAATATAATAATAAATTCGCATTCATTAATCACATCTCCATAAACATCAAAGCCGCTAATAATTATTACATAAATAGATTTGTGGAAATTAAGCAACAACAACAATTCGCGCTCATTTCACGGAATAAAATTCAATTATTTCATGGCTACTGCCACGAGTGGTAATGACGCAACCCAATACACTTCATTTCGCCTGAATTATAGGCATACGTGGTCGTAATTATGCTCTGCATCTCGTTAACAAATAATTGAACAAATCCGTTCCTAATCTGTGTTAATTAGTGCTATTTTTCGTTAAATTGCGTCGTCGGAATGTACATACTCGTATACTTAAATAAAAACAGTTCAGTGCAGTGCAGTGTTGGAAAATGTAATTTTTCTTGTTTTGTGTTTTAAAGAGTGAAGCACACGTGAGTGGCAGCGCTCTGATTTTCCAGCCGGTATGTCCTGCACGTTTTTCCGCATTTTTAACATGTCCACATGCAGCAGACATTAAGACGCGCGCAATGTACAAAAATTAAAATTCTGCACTGGTTACAGTTTGTGTTTGGGCTTGCGCTGCATGCTTTTGTTCTTTGCCTGGCAAGTGATGCTAATTTCGGTGCTGTCATCTAAAAGCTCAACAATTGCCAGGTCTTAATGAAAACGCGCTCAACAAAATATTTGCGTACCGGACGGAAAGCCATTTTATTTTAAAATTGAAGGTTTAATAAAACATTATGTTTACGTTACGCTAGCTAGCACTCATTGTCAAGCAGTCAGTCAGTCCAGGCACTTGTTTAAAATGAAAAACTAGTGTTTATTTCGTCTCTTTCCACGTAGGTATATTGTAATAGTAAATTGGCAATCAGAGTTTTTCTAGGTTCACTCGCGAAAATAGCAATTAACTTGCAGTCAGAGTTTAAAGTTCAATGATCAGTTGAACAATTTAATTTAAATTTTTTATGAGTAAGAATTTTCCAATGATTCAAATCATTAAACAATTACTATACCTTTGAATCGCATTGACTTGGAGTACAGGTTCCTGCGTTTTGCCTTCGTGCATTGCTTGCTTTCGTTCCTTTTACTTCTTTTATTTCGTCCATTCCCGGAATTGTTATGCACATTTCTGCAAGCATCAGTTTCACTTGCCGGGCGCTGGGCGCATAAAATCTTATCGTTACTGTTATTCCCCGAACAATTGCGCGTTGGCATTGGCGAAATGTGGCAAACATTTTTGAATCGGTCACGTATGCGGTTAACGATTGTTTCTCAGCGCGCTCCGCATGATTCTTCCATGCCTCAGATGCATTCATGCGCACCGCAGCCTGTCATTTACCTCGTCCACCCCTTTGACCAATTTCAATCCGCCATCCGCCGGCATGTAAATACTTTCCGTGCGTGTTTCAGGTGATAATTAAAACCCACAGCAGTGCGGACTTTTCGGTCGTCGTGTAATAGAGAAATTTCTACGGAAAAGTTATTATAACTTGTTCATGCAATGCAGGATTCAATCCCCGTCTAGTATTTGAGTTTGCACCTCGCGATGGCTGCTCACTGCACTGTTGAAAAATGAATTTATATTTATGAACTTCCAAGAGTTTCCACAAGTATTTATTTATATTAGAGAATAACTTCTGAACTGAAACGCTCTTGGAATATTGACACGACACGACCGTTGGGTGCTCGGCTCAGTTAACAGCTTAATTGACCGCCGAATTGCGATAATAAAACGAAGGCATTACGTGTAACGTATGTGGTTATGAAGGGTTAATGTCTTCGCGTTCTGCAGCGAGCAGAACATGCAACTGGTCCATGACTGCTTTGTAATTTGTATTTGTATTTGTGCTTGTACTTGTATTGAATGCAGGCAGCGGCAGTATCGAGTAAACATTAGAGGGCGCCCGCAATGCCAACAGCCATTTCTGAACCTCCAACTGACTTCCAACCGAGCTGCAAGCCATTTAAAAGGCACTTAAGTTAATATTAACTTAACTGTTTGTTGAGCATCAATGCTAATAAGCCGTGGGCTGATTAAGAGCTTTTAATTTTTAAACGGTTTGCCTTAAATGACTCAATTAATAATTGAAGACTTACTGAATTCGTGCATTTTTCAGAGAGCAAGAAGTGATTGAAAATACGAGGTTGGTTGTAATAGAAGCATGATAAACATGGGTAAATCCCAAAAATAGTTTTTCCACGCGCATGAAGCAAACTACTTAGAGGCGGAATGCAGGCACGGGTGCAGACCTCGGCTCATTTCGTATGCGCACGCCATCCCTTACGATAAGGGATTTAACCTCTAACATGCATGATTACTTTATACTCGTGACTTTTATTTTTAAATGATAAAAAGCGCGCACGCCACCCAAGTCGACGTCTTCTCCGAGGGTGGCGTCCAGATGCACGCTGAATTTTAAATGTCTTTTCGATAAAACCTCCACCACAAGCGGCAGGCGGCGCCACCAGCAATTCCTAGACGCTATCAGCTTATTACATGTACGAGTGCATTGCTGCAAACATAAATACGATGCGTCTTCTTGTATCGCATCGTATCGTATCAGCATTCCACACCACAAGCACGCCTCTATCAATAAATAATAAATAAAGCGAATTTAATACTGAAACTTTAATCGAAATCTCAACCGGCTTGAGCGACACACGCTAAATTGATATTGATGATAGCCTGTACTCTATATAGTGTCGTCTCGACTCGTCTCTTCTGTCTGCTGGCAATACCGGTGACTTATTTTCAATAATTCCGAGTAAGTTTCCTAGAAACTATAGAGAGACAGGATCAAAGTCATGCGTGTACGGATCTTCCACTTGATTCCAGAGGAATGCTATTTGATTCACAGACACAGAGCTCAGATTGAGTGCAAGCGGAAGTTCATAGAGAGAGAGTTCTGCAAAGAGATTTAAAATTGATGGATGGGCACGGGTGCAACCACCTTGGATCGCTGACTACGACTGATCAATAACAGGGCTGCTCGTCCACAGGTAAAATATTCCGCGACGACAAGAGTATCACAAAATAGAGTCCATTAGTTGACAAAAGCGCGATATTTTCTTGAGTTTCTTTCCTCGTTGACCCTAATTTCAGAGATGGTTTCAAGAATAGCCTTATCATAAGATTAAAGATGTTCCACGTATAATACATTCGCACGTGTGATAAATTGACCTCGATGGTCGGTGAAAACGGACAAAAAGACGAGCAAGGAATAAATAAATCGCCGCTTCTATATGTTTTATAGATTTGTCTTCCCATTCATTCATCAATCACATTTCCAGAGGCCGAGAACTTTCAAATACTTATTATATTGTATTCCAACAATGAAGTATCGTTAATATTGAAGAATTTATAGCGATTACCAAGAATACATTGGTATTCTGGGAAGAAAAACCCGATAAAAAACATAAACCGCCTAAAATCTTCCACGAAGCAAACCAAACGCACGCTTAGTTTAGTTATGTGCACTGGGCACTCAACTTAGCAAACACTTCCCCGACCACCGCCGATGGTTCTTCCCAACGTATAACAACGGGCACTTGAAGCTACCCAAGTCCGCCGCCCCCGAGCCTGCGCTTGCGCTTGCTGTAAGACAGCCACGCATCATAGACCCGCTCTCGAGCGCTATAACCCGCAGCCATGCATTGTGTATACATTTTTTCAGCGAGCGTGCTGCAGATTTATATTTGATAAAGCAAAAATTGAGTTTTCACCCTTTTTTCACGTCTCACTCTTCAGACACGTACACGTACACGCAAAAGCTTTGTTCGATCCGCGTACGCGTCATTATAGCCAAGCTCACGTTTGCCCAACTCAACTCATTTTCGGCCGAGCACGCTGATGTGTGTGACAAACAAGAAGAATCGTGGCTGCAGCGCGCACTTTCATTATTATTAACACGCCACATTCAAATAAGTGGGCATTCGTATGTTTACTGCCCTTCGAAAAACAAGCCCTCGCCGCACGCAAGCGCCAGTATCAAAGAAACGCTCAAAGAAGTTTAGAATAATTGCTGCTATTACTTCAAGTTTTTCATTTTAAGTATGTGTAGAGCTTAATACTTGATTAAATTCTTTGGTTTTATTACGAAATATATAATAGCGTTCAATCATAAGCGCCCCCAGTGAGTGACAACAATAAATATTTTTAGGTAATAGCACAGTAGGTGTCTTAAGATGAGATAAAATGAAATGAATTTCATCTGTTGAATGCCAATGAGCGAATCAATAGCTGACAGGCCTATATTCAAATTGATTTATTAAGGACGCGCTCCTAGAAAGCTGGGTAAGAATTATAAGGGTTGATTGATTCACAATCAAGAGGATTTGACCCTCCGGCGATCTAATGGCGATAGTAAAACGTTAGTAATAAATGTTTTCGACTCGATGAAGTAATCCGAGGGCAGGCCATGTGTTCCGGGCGACAAATTGTCGCTGCCTCGCCTTTCTATTCCATTCTCGTCCTGTCCGTTCGGTTCGCACTCGCGTCGTCTTCAAATCTCCAATATCAAGGAGTGAGTGCTCAGCTGGCACCTCAAACAGTGCGGGTGTGCGAATAAAGAACCGACTTGACGTGCGTTGCATTTAATATCATCGGACTGCAAAGGTATAGGGTTCACTTCACTTCACTTCATAAAGGACAGGAAATAAAATAAAATGGGAAAAACAAACAAATGCACGTAAAAATAATGGCACAATATTATAATACTCTAATGGAAAATGCACGGCAGGTTGGGTTGAGCTCGACTGCTTTTAGAATTACTTACTAGAGATGCGCGATTCCCGCTGGAACTTTGATTCATGGCTAAACATACACTTAGAATACTAAAATATTTCAGCAAGGAGCGTATTGTCCTCGGTGTGGAGTGCATGTTTATGCGAGCGTGTGCACCGCATCCGAATGCGAATGCGACGACGACGACGACTTTACTGCGGTTGCAGTTCCAGCAACAAGCAAGGGAAACTTATGTGCAGTCAGCTCAGCTCAGCACCGAAGTTGAACGGCTGGGCTGTAGATTGTAGGCTGGCGTTGCTCGCGGCAAAGCACTCGTATTAATTATTAATCTTCCACTTATATCCGCATCCGCGAACGTGTAATAATTATGCAACTTTGTGTCAGCAGCGGTAGCGCTGTATCAATTTGCCGACGTGTCGTGTCGTGCAGGAGGCAGCATGTGTGCGCAACTTGAAATTTCGGCGTGAATTCCCCAAATTCCAACTACGGTTTGTTGCATGTATTAATGTTTCATCTCCTTCGCGCCTGGGTGTGCGCTAATTAATAGTTTTAACAGCGGTTCGTTCGCAAGATTACCAAAAGACGTTCCGCGATGAACGTCTTAGACTCATCTGCAGGATGAGTAATTAAAATAATATTTTTGTTGCTCTAACTCGGGCTTAAATTAAACTTTACTTTCCTTTCGGGAACCAATCCGAAGAATAATTTGCAACTCGACAACATCACCTTTGGCACAAAGTAAGGAAGTGAGTGAAGGCAAGCACTGGAGCTGAGCGCAATTTACTTGTTTGATTTCGAATACGCGGGTGGCGCTCGGGGCGGCAGAGAGTGCCGCCCTCATTGCGCGAAATTAAGGCAGCCACTTGCACGTACATCCAGAATACACCCCTCGCATCGCATCGAAGCCCAGCATTTAATTAAATAAATTAAATTCGGGTTCATGAGTTAAATTATATTTATCTCTGACACGTCTTGACTTCATTCTCTGCAAACTCTTCGTCTTCGTCCTGCCACAAACATTTTTACTTGCAGTCAGTCTTAGATATTTTCAATTATCCTTGTAACCTTTTCCTATTTTCATTACTAATACGCATGTATTCCTGCAGTCAGAGCAGAGGAAAATATCGACGTGCATGTTAAGTGAAGTGCATGAGAGAAAAAAGTAAAAATATCATTTCATTGCGAAGCACTAGGTAATTCAATTACAGTTGATCCACACGACTTGCAAGAATATCCCGCTCTTCCGCCTCAAGTCTCTGTCTAGCGCGTAGAAAATCTGCTTTTTTGCAGCAAAGCAGAATTATAATAAAGCTGGAAATAGTCATAAACATGAAACCGAAAAAGAAGCGTTTGACTCTATATACTCGTAGTACGCGAGGCACGTCCGCCCGAAAATCAGATAATTTTTATTGCCATTAGCATAATTCTCGTGTGTTTTTTTAATTGGAAACGTTGCCACAGGACCTCAACCTTCAGCGCCAGGATTGTCCTCGGGCGATGTGTTGTTAACGCGGCCACACGTTGAATACACAACACCGAAAAGCTCTTGTTTTTAATTCAGCAAAGCTTGAATTTACTGCCCATGCCATGCCGTTGATCATAATGTAATATAATAATCCAGAAGGGTGGCGGTTTTACCGAGAGCGTTTTCAATTAGACGGCGGCGGTTAACGCGTGGATAAACACAGAACGCTGAGAAAAGTTCCACCAGCAGCGGCAGATCAAGGCAGTTTCTTTTCATATCCTGCGCACCTGCATTACACTCCTTGCTATTCATAATCCTGCCTAATGGACCGACAATAATGACTTTAGTAGAACACCCTCTGAAGAGAGTGCTTTAAATCACCCCTTGGGCATCAATAATAATTATAAATCTTCAATCTTCACGCACCCGCAAGGAGACGGGCCATAACGCGAGTCCTTATTAAATAATTACGGTTGATTGGATTTTGATTCATTCCCCTGGACCCGAACCTATCGCAGGAAATGATCACTTCAGAGAGCGAGAGAAAGCAAGAAAGGATGAAAGAGAGAAAGGAGGAGATGAAATACATTTTGACTTGAACAGAGAAAAATGTTTAGTGATAATTCTCCTCCGTCACCTTTTGACCTCGAGCATATATTTCTCTCAACCCGTCGCCGCGACATTGGGGCGGCGGTTTTAGTGCGACATTAAGCGGCAGTGTAACGCGCTTTTTATGTAAGGCTTGCACATCGGGCGCTTGTGTTCGCTGGACATTTCCATTTTTATCTTTTGCCACTGGCGCCCAGCGTGAAGTTCATTTGCATGTTTTTTTCTTTCATAAAAACTCTAAGCATCCATTTAGTGCGCAATTTTATAGTTTTAGCTAACATATTAAGCGCTTTATTATTTATGATAAGACGCTTGCGCAATACCTACATACCTATGTATATACCTATTTAAATACTTTAAAAACTACTAATTAATTAAATGTGATTCAATTGTTTAAGAGAAACTAATTTAATAATTAATTTAATTAGGTATTAAATGTTCACAAGTTGAATCATTAATGAAATGTTGACATTTATGAGTGTAACTTCGATATGGATCAGTAGAAATCTGTAATCCTGGCCTATACCTAATCCTTCCCGTGCGTGAAAAAACCTGCGAATACTTCTCGTATTTATCAAAACAACTTATCAAAACAACCCCTTCACGTCTGATATAAATCATTGGACGTAAGTAGGCCCCCATGAGTTTTGGCACACTAGACGAATATTGAACGCCATCGGCGCTAACTTCTGACATATCAGAATTCGACCCGCCTCAGCATATCCCCGAATCTCCAAGTTTTTTAATTGAATTTATGCCGGTTGATCGATGCGATGCGATGGCTGGCACTTCGGCCGATTGTTGTGGGTATCTTGGTCGCATCTAACTTTGCTCGGAAGTGGCCATCGCATCGCAATGATGATGCCAGCTCATCAGGGTCCTCGCCATCACCATACAAATGCGATCCGCTCTCACCGGCATTAAACTACGATGAAGTAAACATTCGCAGCGATGCTCTGGTATTAAACGACCTCGTTCCGACCGTCGGGTTTTGTTTGAGCCGAGTTCCTATAACTGCTTCAAATATGTTCAACCACCTACTAACAATACCGGAAAGTTGGTTAGTTGCGAACTCTGCGATAGGTAATCTATTAAATGAACGAACGAATGAATGAATGATTTGTGCTCAACTCCTGGTTGGTTTTATTTCATATAAAAGCTCAGATAGTTCTCAAAATGTGTGTCGAAGCTTTCTCTACTCTACGTAACTTTGCAAAGTGTGAGCGCCTTCCTGTGAGTCTTAATTAAATTCAAATAAATATGAAATAAACTCGCCAAAAAATGCTTTCAACAACAAATCCTTTCAAAATAAATTAATTAATCATGCAATAAACTAATAATGAAATTCAATCAATAAAAATATGAATTAAACAGCCACAGCCACAAATATAAAATTCAATTAAACATGTGTATGTTGAAATTTAATTTAAAACCGAATTTTACAACCGCGTGTAATACGGGAATTTTTATTATTTATATTATGTTCGCATGTACATCACACGCAAATAATGAAATCAATCAGAAATTTTAATTATTTGTCGACATGACAGCCGTAAATGATTTACAGTGTGCGTGATAAATATTCGCAATTTTTTCAATTTGTCGTTACCAACTGGTAACCGCGTCATAGCCCCCCTTTCTGTCAAAAGTTAGTAAATAATTGTAATTATAGAAAGGACGTACAAGGCTTGAAAGTACCACAAATTTTGTGCATACATCAATCAAAGCAAATTGGATCAAATCAAATATTTAAATTGATTCAGTCTTGGTCTTATAACACTTTGAAGCCACCCTTTCTCTCACTTACTTTATATTCATTTATGAAGAAAGCAGTCGTGTTAATTGGATTTCTACAAACTTTAAACTTGATTTTTCTATTTATTTCTTGCTCTCATTCTGGTTCTCCACTGAACCGAAAACGCACACACTCTTTAGCGCGCCATACAAATCGAGCGTGGATCGTTTATTATATTTGTTTGGCATGGAAATTTCTTCTCTCATACAAATCGCAAGTTTCTGCGAGTGGAGTGTCCCTTGCTTGGGCAAAACTTTGTCGCGTCGTCGGGGACGAACCATTACGACAGATATATATTAAACGAGAATATATCTTAATACGTGTCACCGGCATGAAAAACGAGCGCTCTTAGCTGCAGGCCAAGCAGGAATATTGATGAAATAAACCAAAGCCGGCGCTCGGCGGCTAATAAATGCAAAAACTTGTAAATGATTCTCCCGATCATAATTCCATCTCCAACTTTTTAATTGTTGGGATAACTTAGGAAGTGAAATAATTAAAGTCTTATGCCAATTACCTGTGCGATTAATTATGCGCCGCTCCTCCTTAAAGCTGATAAAAGTTTAGAGCAAAAAGTTAGTCCAATAACTCAATGCACATTCACAATTCACCGATGGGTTTTTAATTAAATTTTTAATCACTCAAAAGTTTAATAATTCCCCATAAAATATACCATTTAATTGATCATTTTTTTATGAATAATTAACTAAATAAAATTGCAAAACGTTCATAAAAATTCATACAAATTGTAACGTGTTTACGTTCACGCACTTCGGAGGAGTTTGAGAACTTTTGCAATATGGATATGCGCATCTCTCAGCGCGTACGTTTCGACTGCGAGCTTTCAGCCGCTGCCGCCTCCACCACTGCCACTGCCATTGCCGCCGCCGATAAACTTCAGCGACGACGGCCGAGCATACTCGGTGGACGCTTAAGTTTTTGCCGCCGCCACATCCAGATCCACCGCCTGCACTGACGAGCTGATTGACTCGCCGAAGCGCACTCGTTCATGAATACCTAATACAATTATTTTATAATCACTACAAGCGTATGTTTACACAAATTCTCAATTGCAATCGCCGTAGCACCGCACCGCACTGTAGACTTCATTCAACTCGTCGGTAACATTTTTTCCGATGGAGTAACGAATTCATCATCGAATTCATTCCCATGCGCTGCGCCGCCATCAAGCGAACAAACAAACAAAATGAAAGAGCACACACTGTTTGAATTTCATACATTTTGGTACTGCATGCACGGCCTATAATGTAAACTTTGCTGCTACCAGCTGAACACTCGATGCATTGTCAGCTTGGTTTTGTAGGTAAATCTGCATGTTTAATAAATACACACTACATACTTGCATCCTGATTACCTTTTTCATAACGTGACAGATTTTTAAATCCCTTGCAGGATGCATAATGAATGATTATTTGTTAAATTTAATTGAAAATGGTCCAGACCCCCTTGCACTGCATGAAAACTGAAACGCTTAATAAAAATTTATGAAAAATAAAATAATTTGCACACCGCACTGATGGCAGCACCGGAACATAATGTCGGTGATGACGTGGCCATGATTGCAGGCGCAAAAGCAAGCGCCAAATGGTCGTAAACTTTTATTACATTTATTAGCACTTACAGCCGTGCTGTCGCAGTTGGAAAAAATGCTTTATTAACTAACTAACACCAGCTACATCGCGCGTTAAGAACAAACATTGACAAAATGAATTTATTTTTATATCTCCGCCGAGAAAAATGATAATTAATTGGATTAAAAGAAGGCTTATACTTATGATGAATTAGGCTCTTCATTTACGCTATGGCGTGAAAAACAAATCTAATGCCGGTCTTGAAGGAATACTGCGAAAGAAAACGCTGACAAAAGAAACTCATCAATTTCTCGAATGGCATCGCCAAGCTATTGACATCTAAGTTCAGCGTTTCTTCCCCCAGCTCTCTGCCCTGCAATGAATTGAACTACATACTAAGCTCCAGGGAATCGATTAGATCAAGCCGATAATGCGCGGAGGTGGAACAATCGCAGATCGCGGATCTATTCAAAGAAGCGCTTATTGATTTTCGGCTCTTAAACAGCTCACCAATTAATAAATACCATGTCGTCCTCCCGGTTAAAGCTCTTAAGACGGCACTGATGTGCATTTCGAGCATCCAGGACCGAAGAACAGCAGCTTTAAAACTATTGTCGTAATCCAATCGAATTCAACTTTGCCGGACGAAATTGGATAAGTCAATAAGTACACTAGCACTAAGCCTGTGTGCGAAGTGAAATAACCAAATGTTTGTTAACTAAATTTAGGAATAGTTTCATACTACATTCTGCATTTTACATTCATTCACATGAGAGGGAGTGTAAGTCATTGACTGGCTTAATCACCAGGACGAATTGCCTCTTCCATGACTTGCTTTGGTTATGTAAGAGCAAAGAGGGAAAAAGACATTGCCAGAGCCCAAGTTAAAAGTTAAATATCAGCGAATAGTGCGGAAGTTAGCGAGCGCAAAGTTTGTCGCTGCTCGCGTAGATTTATGCCGTGGCACATTGTCCCGGAGATTTCGAAGCAGCGGCAATTCATTTGAAGCAAATGTCTTCTTGCACTTAGTTGACATTGCAAAGTAGTGCGTCTTAAGGGGTTGGAAAAGTCTTGACTTTGACTTTTATACACTCATTTGTCAGCTTGTGATTATCTCATTTCGCGCTTGAAATATAAATAGTTCAGAAGAGAAGACTGAAATATTTGTTAAGCCACATACATGCTTAGTGAAAACAGAAACAAATCGTTAAGCTCTAAGTACACAAATTGGCCACAGAGCATAACTAACCCCGGCACAAATCATTCGCGACACCGAAATTAGCCTATCTTCTGCATAAACAACTCACCTCTACCTGTTATCTCACCCGACGCATCTCGCTTACCGGTACTATTGCCGCCGCCAACACATACATACACTGACTGCTTGGCATGCATCTATTTGCCAACTAGCGTCTGTCTGCCTTTGGCCTAGTCTGGGCTGGCTGATAATTGATACAATTCCAAAATAGATGCAAACTACTACGTATATACTAGTATGTAAACTACCACAGACTAAACTCAAAGCAAGCCCTGCATTAACTCCGACTAAGTTATGCAACTTAACATCTTCCTCTGATATAACTACTGTACAAATAGACTATTTCATTGTCAGAACCAAAGACTCAGACTGAAAAAAGTAAAGTAAAGTAAATTTCATGCATTTGCAAACAGTGTGCAAACTTTAATTGCTTTTCAACAAATCACAAATTGACCCAGATCCTCTCTTTCGCCGATCGCGTTCATAAATAGATAACTAGTCAAATTGGAATGCATGTCCAGGATTAGCTGCTGGCTGATGGCGCACTGCGAGCAACAGCAGGCTCCATTATTAAGCGAATGCATCGGATATTTATTGCATCCGTTCGGCAATGAGTTTTGGTTAACGCACCGAATGCTTGCTCTGGTCTGCAGATCAAGCAGTACTTTCCTGCACTGCGCAGCGCAGCGTGTGTATTAGATTTAATACAGATTATTGCTAACTATTAGAGTGGTCAATGCCGCATGTAACATGTGCTTCCCTTCGGCCCGAGTAATTGGCCAACAAACAGCATCGCCATCAGACGAAACGCATGCAGAATTTAAATTGATCGACTGCAGTCGGAGGAAGCTCAATACTCATATTCAGCAATAAATTAATTTTTCATCAAAGCACAGCAGGGTGTTATTTGTGCGATTGCACATCAAGTGATTGAAGGACTCAGGTTTATAGTTATTACAGTTTATTGATTTTCTAAAGTGTGAGACTCACTTCGCCTCGACTGCGCCAAGAGATTGATGCGCCGAAGAAGGCAATATTGAGAAACCATTTGCTCCGCAAAGAAACCCAAGAGGGTAGATGCCAAGACGTTAAGTTCAATGTGTTTCCGTTTATTAGCCCGTCAAGTGACTCAAACCCCGAAGCTGAAAACTATTAAGTGTCTTATTTGATCTCCAGAATGTTATCAGTACCGTAGTTTGTTTATTTAAAAGATCACTCAGCCAGGCGCTTGATTACTGATTGCGATTTGATTGAAAATTGCACCACAGAACGTTGTCTAGTTTGTCCGATTTGTATGCGATCCAATCCAGTATTAATCAATGCATTAAACTGCATCGGGACGCATCCAGGCGGTGCCAATTAAGCAATTGTTGATCTTGTAATTGGCGAGCGTGTAAGAACCATAACAACAATTAGCTGGCTGTTGGGCGAACCACCGGTGGCAGTAGCTTTGGCATTGGCGTGTAAACATGCACCGCATCGGAATATTAATGCGCGAGGCTAATTGCCAATTCATATGATAATTATCACTGATTAAGTTTTCGATATCTGTTCATTCCTTATTACCCTTCATCTTTCACTACTATAACTATATTCTGATGACCAAGGAGGAACACAAAGAGAAGACAAGAGATGGGAAGACAGGACGGCATAAGAGAAGAGAATCAGGTCTAATTTTGTGGTAGCGCTGAACGCAATTACTTCCGACCAATTTCCTTCCGGATTATACAAGCGTCACATTGTTAGAGGGCCGCGAGAGCCTCTAACAATTCTTTACGCCTGGGCCTTCACAGCAGGTGTGGAAGGAACATTTCGTAACACCAATTCACATTCACCGTCAATGTTTATGAATTTGTAATCATCCCCCAAACCCACCGCCCACCTGCCTAAAACTCCTGAAACTAGGACCAGAAAGCGGCTGCGACTATAAATTGTTCCCGCTGACGAGGGTTGCGGTTCAGTCGGTTCAAAGCTTGAGAAGTGTCGGCAAACTGCGATAGCAGCGGTGCATTGATGCCTGGCGAATTGGTGTTCGGCGAAGAAGTGCAGCACACGACAATGGACCGCTGGATTGGCACCACCGCCCTGGTGACTGGAGCGAGCAGCGGCATCGGCAAGGCCATCTGCGAGGTGCTCGTCAAGCTCGGAGTGAACGTATGCAAAGCCAACCGCTGTCGCTTCAGTGGGAGTCCAGCCAAGCTAATTGCATTCCCGCAGGTTGTCGGCGCCGCACGGCGAGCGGAATTGATTCGGGAGCATGCCACCCAACTGCGGGCTGAACGCGGCCGTTTGTACGCCCGTCGATGCGACGTTCGCAGCGAGCACGAGTTGGACGAGCTGTTCGCCTGGATCGAGGACAATCTTGGCCCGATTGCCATCCTCGTCAACAATGCCGGTCTGATGAGGACCACCACACTCATTGGTTTGTGCCCGGCACTCTTGATATTCGTGATTAGGGGCTCAAGCCGGCCGCGATTTCATATTACGTTAATATTGCAGATGGCGAGGCCGATGATTGGCGGGTGCAGTTTGATGTGAACAATATGGCTTTGCTTATATGCACGAAAAAGGCCATCGCGTCGATGCGAGCGCACGAACAGGACGGGCATATTATTAATATAAACAGTATCACTGGACATTATTTGCCCGAGATGCCCCTACCGTGTCTCAATGTTTATCCTGCGACTAAACATGCGGTTGGCGTGTTGACCGAGCAGCTAAGAAGGGAATTACGTGATATTAAGCATCCCAAGATCAAAATATCCGTAGGTTAGCCGAGCCTCCCTTAGAGAATTTGTTTTTATGTCAGATTTTAGGCCATCAGTCCTGGATTAGTTAAAACTGACTTCATTGAGGGTTTTCCTACCGAGGGCGGAATCCAAGACGCAATGAATCAAATGCCAAGTCTAGATCCGTCTGACATTGCTGATACCTTAGTTTATATTCTCAGTACTCCTCATCATGTTCAAGTAAGAAATGAAGGAAAAAACTTTCATTGAGTTTCATTCCTCAATGTGCTTGTGTGTTATAGATACATGATGTTATTATTAGAGTCTCCGCCGAAGCATTTTAAATATAAACCAAATGTAGATTATGATAAAACCACGAAATAAAGTAATTATAACCATTGTTTATGAGTTTTCCCAAGAAAAAAGTTCCGCATTAACCTTAAATATTTCAGAATTCAAGAACCAATTTAAAAACTGTGTTAAATACGCAACCGCTTAACAATACAAAACCGTGTTTAATACTTATAATAAACACTTACCTGTCTGTTTAGTAGTTTTCACATATTAACACTATTTATTCAGATTTAATTTGTTTAAACAACTAAGTATAATAACTAAACTAAACACCTGCTTGTACATAAAATACAGTTTGGTAGCGCCCTCAGTTGGGAATCACCGATAGTATATTAAAAATGTATATTTATTGTATGAGTTTGATAAATTATAATTACTTAAATTTATTAACTTATTATGTTTTCTTATATATTATAGATATTGTTTTAGATTTTATATTGTTTATAAACATTTTAGTTGTGTTATTTCTGTAAGAGATTTGCATGTGTCAGTAGAGCGCAGTGGATCACACGTCAAACAGCTGCCAGTTGTTTATAAAGTTGTGAATTTGTTTATAGGAATACTATTTCTCTAATGAATTCGTGAATCTATTACTTCCTCACATTACGATTCAAGATATCTATTAAAATGACAGATATTGGTGTGGAAGTTGGCCAAAAAATGCGGGTAAGTGCTTTAACCTTAATCTCGGTGCCGAATAAATATTTCATTCATTATCTTTTAGCTGGCGATAAAAGCAAAGTTAACAGAACTAAACTGTTATGTTGGTAAGTACTTGTATATTATTATACATTCTTGGTTTGTTAATATTATGATATTTGAAACAGATGATGAACTGCCTGATTATATCATGGTAATGATTGCAAATAAGAGAACGAAAGCACAAATGAAGGAGGACTTGAGCTTGTTTCTGTCGAATGAAACTTCATTTTTTGTCGAGTGGCTACATATTGTCTTAAAGAAACTAAAGCAAGTGCATGTGACAAATCCCAATGTGTTTAAGAATTCTATTAAGAGAAAAGTCACTGAGTTTACAATATCGGAGGAAGATTATAAGAAAGTCAAGAAAGAAGAAGGCAAAATTAAAACGGAGCGACTGCAAGGGCTTGCTATAAAGCCAGAGAAATCACTCACAGATGACTTGCCAATGAGTGCAAACACATTAAGTGAGGCTAACCGGAGGAAAATTATCATTGCACAGGAGAGAGATAATAATCCAGGGATTGAAGATTTTGATATTCCATTACTATCCGAAATAAATGCATCCAGTGAGGAAGAGTTGCAATTGTTGGAGAAGAAAATCAACGCGTTCAAACACAGGCTTGGTATTCAAGTAGAAAGTGATGATGATGAAGATAGCAATGATAAACTGGACGCTCACAGTGATGATGGTTTAGCACTAAAGGTAGATTCACATGATCTAGAGATAAACGACCAGTCAAGATTGACACCACCACCTCCGTCAAGTAGAATTGTTGTACAGGAAAGTCATTCCGAACAGGAACCTAAACGTTCTATCTTTTCAAAAATTACCTTCGACAAAGAAAAAGATTCCTTAGAAGCGAAATATAATTCGTTAATTCGCCGAACGTCAACGAATCGCGAAAGAAGAACAACTCCACCACTTCCGGCTCCGTCAACTAATCCAGAACATAAGAAACGATCAATTCTTGATCGGCTGGGAAAACGTCCCGATGAAAGACACGTGCGCTCCCAACCGGACAATCTCAAATCTAGGATGGGTCGTCCAAGCCGACCAATTTCAGAGAAAAAAGCTGTTGCTTCTATTCTTAGCCGGACTGGACTTATGTCTAAAGTTTCAATTCCGGAGAAAACAAAGCCGAAAGCAAGGGAACCGCCGAAAGAACTGAGCGAAGCTGACGAATTTAAGTTGTCCGCTCGCGAGGTACCAAGCGTGGTGAAAGTTAAACCGAGACAATTACCCGAAAAGAATAAGCAGGCTAATCCAAACTTATTATTAAAAGCAGTCGCGGAAGCACAAAGAAGCATTCATCAAGCGGCTCCAGTTGGGAAGACTAGTGAGAAAAGGTTTGTTGTTGAAGAGCAGGAAAAGAAAAGTGAGCAGCCAGCTTTATTCACTAAGAAGTACAAAGAACAGCTTGCTTTAGCCGCGAAGAAAGCGGACAGTCTTAAGAATTCTAACTCGATTATCATTAATAGAAACCGAAAGGCGAAAATTCTAGACACTCAAAAACTTAAACTTCGCTTTTTGTTGACCAGTGAGCGAGAGAAACCGATCGACATTAAACAAATTGCTCATAGCATAGAACGGGAGATAGAAGACGTATTTGCAATGGAAAATGAATTGAATAAAGGCATCGCTGATATTACAGAGAAAACACATTTAGTCAAGATTCCGCACCGACAATCTGAGGAGAAAGAATTGGAAAAGTTTCAGTTTAAAGATAAACGCAATATAAAAATTGAAATCCCAAATGCGGTTGCGCCTTTGCCACAAAAAACTGATGATGATGATGATGATAATAGTGACATGGCTAATAGTGACCAAGCCACTAGCAAGCCAAAGCAACAATTCATTGTCACCTTGGACGGCATTGAAAAGTTGGGTATGAAGTTTGGTAATGAAAAGCAACAGGAACAAGGAACATCCGTTCTGAAAATTGCTGAGAAAAAAGTGCGACGAACGCCTTCACCGATTATATTTGATAAAGTTGAGGCAAAACCAATGGTTGCAGTTGCACCAACTACGGCAAAAATCACGAAACCGCTGGTGATTTCTGCTCCGAAAGTTACTTTGCCTACAAATGCTGTGACTACTGGTAAAAAGAATATTCGGGAAAAGTGCAAGTATTACCCTCGATGTAAACTTGGCGATCAGTGTGAATACTTACACCCAAGTATGTGTAAAAAGTTCCCGTATTGTAAATTCGCCGATCAGTGCATGTACGCGCATCCGATATGCAAATTCGAAGCGTCGTGCACGCGTAAAAACTGCCCTTACAATCATATAACAAAGACCTCAGTGAGTAAACCTCCAATAGTGGTTTCGAATGTTCTTTGCAAGTACAACGCGAGCTGCTCGAATCCGACATGCTCATTTTTGCATAACACTTGCAAATACGGAGCGCACTGCAAGAACCAGCAGTGCACGTTTTATCATCCGGAAAAGAAACTGCATAATTTGAGTTGGCGTCCGGATATGTGAATAGTCATTTAGGTTTTACTTTAGAATTTGCGAGTGAATATAATATTTTATTGATTTTGATGATTATGTGGAATATATTTTGTGTTCAAATATATTGAAATTAATCGAGCGATGTTCCATATTAATTTATTTATCATTGTATTACACTCTGAGATCTATTTTAGAGTTCTTAGTAGTTAATTATCCTTAACCGCATAAAATAATCTTACTTTTTTGTTTGTTTATTATAGGTATGAATACAAACACTGATAAGCACTGGGCGTTTGTTACAGTTGCTAAATAGAAAGTGTGTATTTCCCTTAGATTTCTTATTATACTGTCATAGCCACAATATTTGTCAATAGATTTTCTTAGTCAATAAGGAACGTTAACTTAATCCTGTTAAACTTGCTTGAAATGTCTTGCAGAATACAAAAATCAGCATGTGAGAAGAATTACTAACAGGATACTCATAATATATAGAAACGCTGTAAGCAACAAATGCAATACAAATAACTCTGCCAATTGTTTACTGGTTGACTGACTGACATCATTTTTATACCCACGCAGCGAAAGCACTTGCACCTTAGCTTAAGACTCTTCTCATTTCTTTTCTTCACTTAGCACATAGTATGGCATTCATGCAATAAAATGATCACTTACATATAATATTAAGCTAGTATCACTGGAAATAATGAACTAAATATAAAAGCACAAAACTGCCTAAAATTAATTAATTCAAGTCGACGTTTCATAGCACATCGTCTAACAGTTTGCTCTTCAAACATACAGTTAATGACTAAAGACTAGAAAATGATCCCAGCTTGTGTTTATCTCAATCTCCTCCTCTCTTCTTCGCTTAGCAAAACAAGGAACCGTACTCGTAATAAATTAACTTTAACGTCGTAACTTAACAAAATACATAATAAACAAAACGGCAAATGCCGATGCGCTTCGAACAATTCGAAAATGAACCGTAACGTCACTCAAAATATAAAAAATCTGAATACAATACATATTTACAATTTATATGCACGCAAATTGTACACTGTTTCGAATCCACTTCACGTCGCGTCGTACCAAAAATATTCATGTACATACATCTTCTTCAAAAAAGTTATCTTCAAGGTACATGTCCGTCCAGGAAATTAAATATTGCACATGTGTGATAGTTTGCCAATAAAGTGATACATCGTGCAATATGGAACACAACCAATAAAAACCAAGCAATATGATTGTAATCCAAGTTGCTCACTGTAATATCCGCAATTAAATAGTACTACTTTAAAGTTTTAATTCTATTTCTCGCTTATTATGTAATTTCTAATCTTGCAATTAAATTAAGCTATATTGCGCTTTCAACTCGTTTCCCACGTTGATTATTCCATCTTGTAATTTAACCCATGATAGAAAAGAAGTTTCAGTAGTAGTAATAGTAGCAGTTTTCGGGCAATATTCTACCGTGGTATCGGTAAAGTTTACGCAAGTTGCTGTTTATTTGGTAATTAACGCTGGCTGCATAACGTAATTCTTGCTCGCTAAGACGTTTATGTGGGACATATAACTAGAAAAAAAGAAAGAAATGCATGTTTAAAAGTACAATAAAACAGATTTTAATTCTCTCACCTTTTAAAATGTAATCGGTTAAAAGCGTTGGTACGGTTGGACTATCTTCATTAATCGCTTTGAGAACTACAATCCAAACAGAACCAGAGGAAAGTCATTAAAATTTATTACATTTGCACAGCCAGGTTCGCTTTAGGTCCACTTACTTTTAATTAAAACTTGTAGCGTTTGGTTGTTTGGAGGACCGCTGTCTAGATGATACGGAATTACTGTCGTAAGATACTGAAGAACCAACGAAAATAATTAATAAAACACCATTGTTACATCAAAATTTAATATTTACTTTGGGATCTAGTCCATTCGCTGCCGGCCTTGGCGAATTGTTCTTCGAGCGCTTCTTCTCCACGTGATACTGCCGTCGCTTATTCTGAACTGCAAGTAGCAGCGAGATGAATGTGTTCTTCAATTCTTTCTCGTATTCAAGTTCGTCGCGTAACGCCAGCTCGGAGATCAGCGTCTCGGAGAATTCCCGAATCAACACTTCCAGCTCCATGAACAATTCGTTCAGCTGGGATAAGCTCAAGTCTCTCAACTCTAGAACAAAGCTATTAGCACTTGAAATGCGTGGAAAGTTAGGTAACTTGCTGTCTTCGTAGAGAGGCGTGCTGAGGACTTCTTTGGCCTTCTCCAGGGTCTCGTTCGTGTCCATGAAGGAACCGCGCGAGTCGGGAGACCGGTCCAAGGAATCCAGAGAGTCCTCCTGCATGATATCATCTATCTCTTGGATGACTTCGTCTGCGGTCTTCAAAGGCTCCGTGTCTTGGTGCAAACCCCCTAGGATGAGCGCATGCATATCGAGATCGCTGGCCACCGCCTCATCCTCTGAGCTGAGCTCCAATTCATCGTCTGGCGTCAGCGGTTCCTGGTAATCAATAACAACAATTAGCAGAAATTCGCCGCACTTGAGCCAATTAAGTCAATTATTCATCCATGTTTATTCTTGATAAAACACTGACATCTGACTGAATTAATTAATGCGTTAATTTAGCTGACACCATTTCGGTGCAGATAAACAGACACTTACTTTATTCTCGTTTAGATTCAGCGCTGGCATGTGCATCTTGCGCGCGTAAGATTTTGACCAATCTATTGGAAGAATATTGCCAAAGTTGCCTGTGATTGTCCACCACATCCTAGAATAAGTAAATCACATTTCAGAACATTGTTATTATAATAACTTAATAAGAAGCAATATTTAATGACTTAAGTATACATATGAACACAGTTGCGCAATTTGCGTAGCAAACCAACTGTGTAAACACATTACAGAGCTCTTAATGTAGAAAACATGCATCCATGACATCGCAATGACATAATTTAACATGAAGTGTGAAGACTTGCACTAACATACATAAGTTTATATTAATGTGGCCTTGTTACCAAGAATTGAAAAATGTATGGGCGTTTTGACTTGAGCAGCCACACAATGAGCATCATTCAATCAGTGAACGAATATAAAGTGTGAAGATAATAGGTACAAATGTCAGGAGAAACTTGCGTCTCCAGAATAGAACGTAGTACACTTCGGAGCAAAGAGAATAACACAAAAAGTGAAAGCGTCTCCTCGTCAAGGCGCTTATCATTTATCTCTTTACCGGAAATGCACGGTTTTGTAATGCAGGATGTACGACGTTTACGTTTATGTTCGGCACATACTCGTAGCATGCTGCGAACTTCTAAACGCGACTTAAGTCGCGTTGAATGGCAATAATCTGCTTATGCGGCAGCAGCATCTGGAGTTTTAATCTTTTTATCAATGCTTCGTGCACTTCGTGGGAGAATAGAATATGAACGCTAATAGTTGGTATCGAATGACTTTATACAGCCAGCCAGACAGACAAAAAGAAAGCAAAGAATAAGTAAAGTTCTCTTGTTGTGTATTCAAGAGAATTGAATATTCCAACTACTGTTTAAGTAAGTTATGCAGACGATAAAGAAACAAAGTAGAATGCCAACCATATGTTTCATTTTTGGCGATATCAATGCCGACCGGAGTGAATAATAAATCATGCAGGTTGGTTGATTAACGATTTAATTCGCTGGTGCTACCATTATATGGGCCACACGCTTATTTGGTTGTCGATACCAAATTTAATTGATGTTCACCTCCGTGGCATACAATATTATATTATAACTGTTATATTTTGTTGCGTTTCTACAGAGAATAACGGATATTCATTGTCATATTCGGTTATTTTATTGAGTTTTTGTATAATTCAATACGGAATACACCGTATGTGTTCTTATTGTATTGCATGAATCATAGTGAGATAAGAAATACGCCTTTTGATAATAAGAGTATGTATGTCTCAATAAAGCACAATTTCCAATTCGCAATTTCCAACACGCATTGGAAAGTACACGCAGCTAGAACTAATAACAACTAATTTAATGAAAGTAAAGAGGAGTAATTAATAATGAAAGTTTCTTTGTTTTAAATCGATTAGTTTACAATTTATATTTATTTGTTTCAATTCTTTAAGACGCCGAAAGTAAATCCGTGCTTGTGGTTAAATCCATTAAAGTTTTTTCTTTGTTTGAACGCTTCTTTCTTTTGCTTCTCTTGAGATTCTGGCGTGGCTACAATTTGATGCACCTGCCTAAATGCTTTTGTGCGTATACACAAAGAAAGCACCGTGATTAAGTAACTTAACAAGCAGCAGAGGCATGCCTCGGCGCTCACAATCAGGTTGGTTTTGGTTAAGTTCATGCCCTGGTTCCATGGAGCTCTTCGTGGTACCACTACAATGTAACAAACAGAACTGCATTCGGAGACGAATGCATGCGTTCAGAGCAATAAAACTCTCTGTCAGGCTGTAGATGACTGGAATCATCCGGTCTTTTGTTCGCTCATTACACTCTTAAATTATAGACGGTTACATGTAGGTGCGATAAACGATTTTCCACAACACTTAACTAACTAAGTGGATAATGGAAGCAAGTTTAATCGTTTAATCTCTTTAAAATCCTACATGGAAAGCTGGAATACCATAGAATATCCTAAAAAAAAGCAATTTTCTCAGAAGAGATTCCCTTCATCCATCGCCAAAATATTATTATTACATGGCAGTAACATTGCAGTAAAGCTGCATTCGATACGAAGAAAACCCTTGAGGCAAAGATTTCTCTACTTCTGAGTGTTGCAAAACAACACTTTTACTCTTTGGGTTGGTATCGCTTGTGTAATTTTAAGAAGTTGAACAGTTTCACCCATATATGAACCGCAATCACAATATGTTCCTACTGCGTTACGTTTCGAGAAGAAACCGATCGAGTAACTCTCAGAGCCAAGTTTCGCAAACAGGTTTCGGTCCAGTCCGGCCAAGAAAGCCTTCTTCGGTGCAGGTCAGCAGGATGGTAGATGAGCGCGGCGAATGCGGCGAAAAAGTCGCTCTGGCTCGGCCATAATCCACGAAGCTTGGACTTCTGCGGCCGCGGCATGCCATTGCTAAAGACGGGCAAAAACAATCACGCAAGAGTATGCACTTGAAAGTTCATTGCGCTTGCTGAGCACTTGCCTTTTATAATTGCTGTTTATTAGCTAATAACTCATTCCAAGCGTTGTGTCTTAAGTATATATTGAATATCCTTATTATTCATTTCACATTTCTTATGCAATTAATGTTTTGATAGACGGTAAGTCTGTACACATGCAAATTCCAACTGAATGTTTGTTGCAGTAATCTTTCAAGATTACTTCAACATCTGTTATATCTTAAGACTCTCTATCTACTTTAATAACTTTAATGTGCAAAAGTAACTTGAACTGCTTATCAAGCACTTTAAAGACGGCAAAGAAGTTCATCACGGTTGCAACGTCATTCAAATGATAAAATAATTACCTGAGCGTCAGCTTGCAAGCAGGGAAATTAATATAAGAATGTAGCGTCATTTCTCTTCAGTATCGCGTGCTAACACGAAAGAAATTACTCTGCTGTCTCGTAATTTCAATCAATTTGTGTGCTGCTTCATAAAAATTATATCTAGAGCATGTTTCCAGCAAACAGAAGCTGCATCAGCACTCGATAATATTACGGACTGTGAATTGGAAGCCACGAAGGTTATCTTTCTTTCGTTTTACATCCAAGCAAAGCAGAGCATCAACGTCTGAACTCACTTAGAACTACTAAAGCAATACGATAAAAACAACTCAGCGCCCACATTCAGCAGACATTCATAAATCTCGTGATAAAAATTAGGACGTCCAACAATTCCCATAAAACTTCTTTAAATTGTAAAAATGTTAAAGTTTACATCAGAAGTTTCCTGTAAAACATCAAATCTTGAGTGAAATTCGAGCACGATTTGTAAATAAATTCAAAAAGGTGGGTACAGAGCCGATGAACACATCCAGACAAGACAGATTCGGAAGCGATCGGCGTGTATTTTTAGACATTTACACATAAAATAGACGCCGTGGTCTTGGCGTGAAAACTTAAGACGCACCTGGTGCGGTGAAAAAAGGCGAGAAAATGCATTCACCCACGATTATCTCGCCCATTGAGTAATTCTTCTCGGTGGCGTTCCGCTGACAGCGGCCAATTAAGGCTGCATGTCGGTTTCTCGGTTAGTTTTGCGTCAGAGAAGCACCACAATGCGTCACACATTTGCTCGGCTTACATGTGACTAACAACACTTTCCTTAATACCTACGCTAGAGTGACCTACGTTCAGTATAAAATGTCACTCTTTGGAAGTATCTACCGAGTGGAAATGCCCGGAAGAGCATTATAAGTGCAGCGACGTGAATATCCTTGAATGTAGGGCACGCTTCTGTATCCTGATGAATATGAGTATGCGTTTAAGTTCACTCAAGAGCTCGAGCGAAGCGCATCCTTTGAGCACCGCTCGCTTTGCTACGAAGCCAACGAGACGTAAACAAAACTTGTCCAAGCTGCAATAACTCCCAACATTGGCATGCTTCCCTTCTCATGTTGTCACGAAATGGAAACGCGACACACATACAATCCGCGACAACGACGACGACGTCGATGATTAGTCTCAGTTGACTTGGATGTGTTGGAATGTACTCAACGAGAAGCATCCTGTAGTCATTCGCAACACAATTCGCGTTCCTGCAGCCTGTTGGGACGCCTCATCAGCACATTCATTGTCTGCTCCCGTCCCGTCCTCGAATATTTGCATTCATTCGAGGCAGACATTCAATGAAATGAAGCAGTTGCGTCCTCATGACCTACATACATCTTAGGTTGCAGTGAATTCACTCACTGGCTTCGAAATAAATGTAAATTTGAGCGAAATACTTTCAAACAATTGATTTTAAGTCGTCTTAAGACATGAAATGCATATCAGATTGAAGAAAAGTGATTAAAGTAAAGAAAACGAATGCAAAATTTAAATTATGTATTCATAATTAATTATGCGCATATTTTAAACTTAAAAGCTTTATTTTATCGTAGAAATTCATATTGACGTCGCCGTCGTCGTCGCGTAACCGCGTCTAGTAAGCTTGGAACCTTTAAGAAAGGTCACGAACCCAAGAATCTCCTTGATCTTCCAGGTGCTTTACTAGAAGCGCAGGCCAAGTATGATATTTAAGCATGAAGTATCATCATCATCTTCTTCTTCCTTTTCTTCGTCTTGTTCTTTGTTCGTTAGAGAAAACGTCTTCGCGTGCGAGGCACGTGGTGAGCTTGAATGTCTTCTTAATTAAAGAGATAAATCATTGCGTTGGTCACGCTCTGCCATAGAAACTACACATCGACCGTGCAGAACAGCAACGCAACATGCGCTTGTTTTTCATTCAGTGTATAATGTGCCTGTACTGTTGGCATTGACATAATGGCCGATATTCAAGGAAGAATTACTCCAACACTTCTTTAATGGGTATTAAATGAAACACCCGGAGTATTAATAAATGTTTAGGGTCTGTGTTAAAACTCTGCTTATTAAATTATTTAATTAATGCTGCAGCCTAACACGCATTGGCATTAATAAAGTGGTTTCACACAGTGGTGCCAACATTATGCGCGTTACCAGGACGATGCTTATCCTGGCGGCGCCAACCTGTCTGCATACCCATATACAGCACCATCGCGAGAGCCTGGCACTGCCTCAACACCACACAAACCAAGTCGATTCGATCTCATGCTCGAGTTATTGTATTACAGCATTATTGCTGGTCGAAAGCCCACCTAACCAGGGATTGATTCGCAAAATACAATGTCTGTGCCTAAACAATGTAAGGTAATTCGCGATACGCCTCCGCACTATATGAATGTAAAAGCTGCGCAGCGAGGTGACCTTTAAATGCCTTTTCGGGAAGTCCTTGTGATTTATTCCTTCACGAGGCGACGCAAAATGCCTAATTTAATTAATATTCAAATTCTTAAAGGAATTCCTACAAGAATATCCATTGTATAAGCTATTTTATTTATTTATTCAGGAACCCATCAAATAATTTGGCAGATACTGGCTATTTATAGTCGTGCTGAAACTGCTATCGCGTACCATGTAGTATGTACATATTATGCACGAGAGCAATAATGAGCCAGTGTTGGCACGGCAGGAGGACACAACGAGAGAAATAAGCAAATTATTGATTTTGTGCTCAAGGCATTTCATTGTTAGTACATTTCATGTGATTACGGGGACTTCTGCGAAAGTTTCGCCTGCTATTTGATAAAGCCATAATTGATTGCAATTCAACTTTCTATCAAATCAAAACTTATCAAAGATAAAGTTGACAACTGAATTATTACACAGAAAGAGGTGATTGTTAGTGACCCAATCAAATGCGCAATTTCCAGCTCCTCGAGTCGTGTCTCCTTCGTCGCAGGCTCCTATTTATAAACCACCATTGCATCGCGAGGAAAGGGAGATAAATTTGGAAACCTTGCGAAGAATTTCAAGTGTTAACACGCGCCTACGTGCGTATGTACATGTTCTGTAGGTATGCTGGTAGCGTAATAAACTCGTCCAGATGTCGTTTTGTTTACGCGTGTTGCGCCTCACGTGTAATCAGCACCGAAAAACTGCAGTGCGCTCGCTTGATGCGAAGCAAATTAGTTAGTTGGTTCTGTCTGTGTTGACTCATCACTTCAACAGGAAATCTGCATTTTTCAACTCTACTCTAAACACTCCAAACCAACACAGCGTTTGTTAGTTCATTGTTCAGTTCAATTCAGACATGAATTGACATTGGAATGTCATTTTTTGCGAATTGAAACAGTTTTTAATGCGTTTATCATCAATTTTATAAAACAAGCTCAATAATTAAGTGCGCATTTGACTAAAACTGCATATAAACATAAATATTGTTTGCCAATGTACTTTTATAAAGTTTACAAAAGTAGAGGAATTTACCTACTCAATTTAATAAAAACAATTGAACAATGTGCGTCGCATTACGGCACGATTCGTCACATGCTCTTCGCTTTTCCGCTTTCCCGAGGGTGCTGTGCATGCGCCCGTATTGATTTTCAACCCTTAGCAACCCAGTGCGCAGGGCGCATGCGTGCGCAAAGGCAATGCGCCCAATTCACCCCGATGACGTCTTCAATTATGCATGCGATAACGGGGCCGATCGCTAGCCCTTGTGTGCATGAGTCACCAATGATAAAAACAATAATGCAATGCATGCAGCATCCCACACGCTCCCCCTACACACGCTGGTTCGCAACGGTACTCTCCATGCTGTTTTTCTTTGCAAAAACTAGGGAAAAACTCACTGGCATTCGTTCATGATCTCCTCCTGAGTGCGCACCTGCACCGGCGCGAGCTTCTCCACGGACTCCTCGTAGTTCCCGAAGCATTTGGTGATCTTCTCGTCGAAGGTGTTCACTAGGTCCTCGAGGGACCCGCTGAAGGTCTCGGTGAAGTTGTCGGACATGTGAGTGCCGGATTCCACCTTCCCGGTGGAGAGCGCCAGCGTCTGGTTGCAGAGGATATCCATGTTATCATTGAGAAGCGAATCCTCGGTGAAGTCGCCCAGGAGGACGTCGCTGATGTCCTTGTTCTTCTTGTTGTTCAGGTGGTTGATGTTGTCAATGTCGACCTTCTGCGCGGTGACGCTGGGGTAGTCAGAGGTGCCCCAGTCGTCCGCCTCCTCGAACTGAGCCAAGGGAGCTTCGAATTTTAACTCGGCCATCTTCGAAGCAAGGTCCCGCATCGTCGTACACCACTGACCACTGCGCGAAACTTGTTTGTTGTTTGTTTGTTTGCTCGCTCTGTGTATGTCGCTCCCGCACGATGCACCCACGACGACCGCTCAGCACGCACTGCTCCTCGCTCGTGGCGAGCTGATGCTAAACGAGCACAACTCTCTTTCGCCCGTGGAGCATGCACAGCACGGGTCCTGCTGTAGATTGTGGATCAGTGGTGGCCAACCTTTTTTCTACGTGGGCCACAGGTATATATACAGGTATATAAATCCATCTATAGTAGCGACTGCGACCTGTAGCTATATCATAAATGATAACTTTTTTATGAAAATTAAGAAAACTTCAAACTTCGATAACTTTATTTAAAATTAGAGCAAATTATTAGTTTAACCACTTATTTTGTGTAGAATTTACTTCGGAATCCAATGAGCTTTAAGTGAAAGTTCTATCTTTTACGGTTCAAGAGATATTTGATATCAAACAGAGGTATAATTTTTCTAACAAAATTAGACGATTTTGAATTTTTCATAACTTCGCGTTGAATTAAGATAAGGTGATGGATTAACCACTTATTTTGTGTAAAATTTCATTTAAAATCGAATGGTGTTAAAACGAAATTGCTATCTTACATAGGTCAAGAGATATTTGCATATTTGTGCAATTTTATTAAAATTTGACCAAACCTCATATTACACCAAAAACTTTTTGTCTAGTATGCCAATGATTTTGGTACTTGAGGAAAGTTTAAACCACGCAGATTACGAAACTGCAAACGGTTTTAAAATATTCCATATAGAATGCGAGATATTCGACTTTTAAGTTGAATTTTTCATCAAAATTTCCAAACATTTTTTAAGGTCAATACCTTATATTACACAAAAAAACTTTTGATCTAGTATTCCAATGATTTTGGTACCAAAAGAAAGTTCAGACGACGCAGATTACAAAACTGCAAACAGTTTCCCAATATTCGCCATAGAACGCGAGATATTTGACTTTATAGTTGCCACTTTTCCAAACCTCACTTTAAAAAGCCAAATTTACAAAAATTTACATATTACAAAAAAACTTTTTGTCTCGCATGGCATTGTTATTAGTACCAAATGAAATTTCAGACCATGTAGATTACAACAGTGAAAACAGTTTTAAAATATTCGCAATAGAACGGGAGATATTAGCCTTTAAAGTTGGACTTTCCTTCAAAACGCGGGCCGCAAAGAGACCGCATGTGGCCCGAGGGCCTCGAGTTGGCCATCCCTGTTGTACATGCTTCGCTGCTTGACTGCAGCCGATAACATGTTGCTTTTTATCGATAAGAAGCTGTGATCACTCTATGGGCAGTTTGATATCACAGTTGTAAGAAATTATGGATATCGGACAGGAAATTCATGCAAGGTTTTAGCTTCAGAATATTATTCGAATGAATCGTGGAATTTTACGAGAAAGGTCACAAAACAAGTTTCTTTTCATGCATCTTTACCTAACACCCTTCTCTTTTCTTTTCTATTGTATGGGTACAAACATAATGTACCGAGAAGTACAGGTAATATCTGTATTTCCTGACTTACTTCTTATTTAAATTTGCCACATGACGGTTGCTTATTAATAATTTTCTACTCGATGTTGTGCATACTTTTAAGTTTTCACGCACCATTTAAAAATGCAAATCAAATGTTTTAAACTTATTTAAAATTAGATTTAGAACATGAAATGAATTTCCAACGCATCAATATTCTAAAAATGTCAGTCAATAAATAACACAATCCAACACTAAAATAGTTCTATTAATAGATAACATCTATTGTTATTACAATGTTAAATCATAGTCATCGTAAACCTCTAAAATTTTTCATAAAAACTTTTATGAACTTTGAAATTATAACTCAACAGTATGCAACCTAAAATACACGTGAGCGCCAAGGAAACTCAACCAGCATTTGCTGTTTGTGGATAGATGTCTTCAAAGTTGTTTAGTTGTAGTAACTTTAAATAACTTTTCTCGGTTCTGCGCTCCTGCTACCACGGAATTATAAAAATTGTATCAAACAAAGGTATGTGGCATCGTCCGAATTCCTTACATTTTTGTTCCTTGAGCGTCGCTTCTCGCGCATTGTAGATGGGAGAAAATAACTCCCAAACTCCCAGGACAATGAAAACCAGGAAATTTAAGCAACATGGATTTTAAAAGAAGTCGAAACCAGCTATCTCCACTTAATTTAATAATAATTTAACGAATTCTTTGTATTAAAAAACGTGGCGTGACGTTAGATATGTACATAAACATTAATTTAATTCATAAATATTTGAATAAACATGAAAATACATGAATAAACAATGATCAAATGACATTTTAAAACAATTACTTATGTATTTTAATTATTATTTATGATATTACAATCTTACCTATATGATAATGACAAATATTAATTGCATTTTTGATTTTTCAATAGCTTGAGATAATAATAATAGAACTCCATATCGTTCTGGTAAAAAATTATCATAATAATAGCAAATTTTTCTTGTAACTGTTTGTGGAATACACGAAAGAGAATGGCAAGTGAACGTGTAAACAGAACAAAGCCGCTCACTGCTAAATAATGTGGTCTGATAAATTATTACAGAATCTGTATTTGTTAGTAGTGCTACTAAACGATGTCTTAATGTTTATGTAAATAATTAATGCATTTCGACCTACTATATAATTATCCTTTGCTTCGTAATAGCAATTATACCTAAGCTGCTTTCATCCTTCGTACGTTTCATCCACTTTCAGCGAGTTGAGTTGAGTTGAGTGGTTGAGTGACATTTCATTAAAAACGAAGATTAATATCATATCGTTTGCGCATTCTCTCGAGGGAAGCGCAGCGCATTAGAGTGCATCCATTGCCTGCTGTTTGCCGCCCTCAGGAGTCTCACCTGCGAGCGCATATCTACGGGTGCAGCGCGTGAATGCCATGGCGGCCAAGCGGGCGCAATAAAGCCGGAAAGCGGCAACAATTTCAATGCAACGCGCCCTGCCACGCCGCTTCCGGCGGTGCGTGCTTCGCCGCCTCCTGCGCGCAGGATAGATAAATACAAGCAAGGCAAAGTCTTGCTCCTGCGCTACATTGGCATAGATAGGTACCCACCGGGGGCGGCGTGGGGCAGCTTATTCAGCGCTTCAATTTACGCGTTCGTCACATACAGATTACGCAAAGTGTGCGCTCGACATGTGAACTAAAGCATGTGTCTAAAGTTTGTTATAGGAAAATATAAAATCGAAGAAATCCAACCAAGAAATTTTACATTTCCTGTCAAATTTCTTAGTTAAAGTTCAATCAAACTCTTTGAAAGTTTGGCAGGTAATCAACTCCTCTGCTTTGTGAAGGTAATTAATTGTTATAATTAGTTTGTAACTTTGTTTTTGCGCTGTATAGAAAGCTGTTCGTTTGAGTCTTAGTTAATTTCAGGAATTTATTATCGGTTTTGATTGTTTATTTAAATTGTTAAAGTTTAAAACAATGAAATATTAAATAAGTAAGCAGGAAATTCCCATTAAAATACGACACATTATTTGAATCATGATATACAAATTACGTGCGATTATAGAGTAACTGATAACAATGCTAAAAGCAAATATAATCTTGCCTTTTGTTTACCATAATTTACTTCATGTGTTTTGACTCTGGCAGTGATAAATGCTTGGTTCCTTCTTACGTAGCAATTGCCTCTTGAGGCAATTTGTCAAGCTTGTGACAAACATGCAACCTCATGTAAACGCTCGAATAAGTCTAATTAGCGAGTAATCATTCGGTTTATTTAGCGCGCATTTTGTTTGCCAGAACAAGCCTGACATGGCCTGGAATTGTCAGAGGAAGTAAGTACTTTTGCATCTGTTCGTATCACTCTGATGTGCAAAGTGGATATAAATCGCGTCGATTAGATAGCCCCATGGAACGAAACTCACTTACACCGCGAGATAGTTTCCTCTTGCTGCTGATAACTGCAGATAACGTTCAGCATTCTATAATATTTAAGTCCGTGTGCTGGTAATAATATTTAACTGTTGTATTCATGTTTGAGTGGGTCGGTGTTTCGCACGTAAAAAAATACTTGTATTTAAATTCTCAAAACAAATGTGGTGTTTGTGTGCATAATTTAGGAACATTTTAAGGCTTTTTAAATTATGTAAGTATTTATTCATTCATAATCTGAGAAGAATCATTTCCTAGTAAAAAAATAACCTATAAGAAGGTAAAATCAACAAGTAATAAACTTAAAGTTATCTGAGAACAAGGTCAAGATGAAAAAGATTTATGTAAGATCTATTATTGTAAATTTGTAATTGTCATTCGATCATTACATAATTTGCGTTAGTTTTATTTTATTGTACGGTTGAAGTTCACGCTATAAGTTGTTATTGATATTGTTCGTTAGTTACAACCACAACAAGTTTTATAAACAAATTTTATCAATAACGTATTAATAATTTATCTTATCTTTGAAAGATTGATTGAAAAATTGATTATAATGTAAACAAAAAGGTATTAATGACAGTTAACTTGTCAGTCGTGGGGACAAAATTGTTCAAAATGATACAAAAATCTGTAAACTTTCTCTGGAAAACTTCAAGAAAGTTATTACAACTTAAGACCAATCCATGGGTGAGTCTTAATTATCGTGCTCAAGTTCCGAACAACAACTATTTGCTGTATTGTTCGTGACTATCGATTAGATTGAGCTGTTACCATAAATAAATCGATACACAGTCTTGTAAAAGTCTTAACTACGAGAACTTTACATACAAGACTTTACATACATGCCATGTTAGTTATTTCTTAAGCAGTGAGCAAGAATAACTAATGATCATTGCAAGTTTGAGAGACACTTATGCCTGTTACTTTTTAAATTTATTGCCAATTTATCTCAGTCGATAATCAATCTTTGCTACTTACAAACGAAAAGCCTCTTGCAATTCTGCATGTTGTATACTTCGGAGGTCGAGTTTCCGACGTGCTTCCGGAAGACTAGCTTGGTATAGTCTAGTATGTATAGTATAGTGCTAGTGCTTACCGGGGGCGGCTCGCTGGTAACCATAGTTACTGGAATTTATACACATTATTATCCCGAGCGCCAGGCATCATGTTGAGTAAAATCCACGCATGGAATATGTACATACTTTTAGCACATATCACATACATACATGCAGGAATTCGTACTCATTCGTAATTATAATTAATGTAATTAAAACTCAAGAGGCAAATATGAAAATAATTATTTGACATCATTTACTTTTATTGAATTTTTATTGAAATCTGAAACCCGTGAAGTGAACTGCTTTCTATGAGGCTATTTTCAAGATTATAGAAAAGAAACACTTGGATTTCTTTTGTCTTATGAGCAAAACGCAAAAAACTTAAGACGCGATGAATGCTTGTGAGTGCAATTCGATTCCTGCCCTACCCTGCCTTAGGTTGGCGGTTTTCTTCATTCCTTCAATTGGTTTGCTTTGGCTTTCCCACAGTTCTCGTGTCTACTGCCAGACTCTTATTCAATTCACTCCACGAGCGTGCATTGAAGGCCAAGGTCAACAAACGGAAATTTTTCTTGCTCAACTTGCTCACCGATCGTTCCTTTCTTTCCATCCACCACTCGTGTGTGCGTTGGAAATCAGAGACGTTTAGGTGCCACCCTTGAATTCCTGCATCGATTTCATAATAGTAATTTAATATTCATTCGACCACAAATAAAATCATGTTTTATGGTGGTTCCATCGACTTTTAATACATTCATTTATTGAATATTTAAACATGAATCAAAGAAAAAATGTGGCTGGCTTTGACCATGAACCAGACTATTGCTCCAATAAATCGATACGTGTGTGGAGATCGTTAATGGGTTTGGCATCGACATTGACAATGCGGAAAGATAATTAACAACAAATAGAAAAAGTCACTGCTTACTGCTGGTTTTTATGTTATTACCATTCTCATTATTTTTTCATACTGTGCTAGAACTTGAAACATTTATAGGTTACTAGACTATTTTATTTCATGTACTATATTCCAAGTAAATTCAGTCACAATCGATCAACTAACGTTGTTACATTCATAGAGCGCATAAGAGGGTTCGACGCTTATCACTCAGCCAGTTACTGACTGATATTTAAGGCGAAATCTACTTGCTCAAGGCAAACATAAGCATTGACAAGCATTTACCAACTTTCCTTGAGATGCACAATTTCAACGATGCTAAATTAATCTTGGAATCACTGCAATTCCATAAAAAACGAGCTTTAACATGCATGCTTAGTTTAAATTTTACAGTTTCTTGTGGTTGCTAAGCGGAGATTATATTGCAGCGTAGGGTGTAGTATATTATAGTTGTTTCAATTAATTGCTTCGTCCTTTGAATCAGGGCTTGAGCTGGAAGTAAAGTAGATTGAGCACAATAGTGGCGCCGCCAGGACAGCAACCGCTCCCGGGGTGCGTTCCATGCGTCGCAGTTGCCATAGCGTTGCCGCCGGCGGCAGCAAGCATAACGAGAAGAACATTGGCCCTATTCAACAGCGCCGAGCAGAGTAGAGTAGAGCAGAGCAGAGTTGAGCAGGAGGCGGCGAGAAGCAAACGGAGCGAAAGCAATAGCGCTTATTGCGATCGCCCAAGCAAATCAAAATCAGCGCGCTCGAAGACGGATTGCTCGCGTTTTTGCGTCCGCTCTTCGCTCGCCGTTTGTGCGCATTACCTATATAAACGCGCCGTGCTACAGGAAGAAGACGTTGTTTGTTGCCGAAAGTCGTGTGAGCGTCTCCTTCGTTCGTTCGTTGTTCGTGTTCACAAAGAAATTCAATTTTGAATAGTAAAATGGCTGTTAATATGAGTGCCAGAATCTTTAACGAGTCGGCGCTCTCTAAGAAACTTCAGGAGTTAACGTTCTTTAGAAGTCAGTCTTCTTCTGAAGACGAAAATGGGAAAATATTTAGTAACGAGGTACATACATATGTATTATCATATTCAAGTTGTAGCAGTTTTAATATTTTTAACTTGTGTTAAGTGTTTTGCTTACTACATATTTACTACCTTGGAAAATGGCCAATTATTTGCTAAGATTACTGCTTGCTGCCAACTTAAAACAGAATTTTATTTGTTGGCAAATAATATTGTATAGTAACACGCTTGTCTTACTTCTGTTGTGACATAAACTAGAAGCAAAGTGCAATGCCGGCGTCTACGGAGTGTTCAAGTACACCGACCAGCCCTCCACCAACGACCACCGAACCGTACGATATTAAACTGGTGACTCCGGAGTACCACGAGCCGGTTTTGGAACATCTGAGGAAGTTTTTCTTCAAAGATGAGCCGCTCAATGTTAGTGTGAAACTTCTGGAGAATCAAACCACCTGTGAAGAACTCGAGGACTTTACGAAGAAGATTTTCTCGCACAACTGCTCATATATGGCAGTTTCACAGTCCAATGTGGTCGTTGGTGTCTCTGTGAACTCTGTGGACCGACCAGGGGACCCCGTGGATGACGAACCATGCGGCAATCCAAGATTCCAGAAGATATTAAACCTCCTCTCTACGGTGGAAAAGGAAGTGGACATTTTTAACCGCTACAAGGACGTCGACAGCGTCATGAACTGTAAAATCCTCTCGGTGGACTCTACTTGGCGCGGCCGTGGCATCGCCAAAAACCTTCTGGACAAGACCCGGTGAGTTTCCGATGGTCAGTCGGCCCCGAATTCGAATTGCGTTGCATTCTTTTCCGCCTCACTAACAAGGGTCGATCCAAGGCCGAACCATGTTTCCGCGTCTTCAACCCTTAGTTCGTGATAATGTATGGAAGGTCAAGTCCTTGACCCGCTCCTCACTTCCAACGTTTCCCTAGTGGAAGTTTGGTTTGTTTGTTAGTTTTGCGTTGATTTTCTGTTTGTTGTAGGAACGTGGCGAGGGAGAAAGGATATGGATTGATGCGAGTCGACTGCACGAGCTACTACAGTGCGAAGGCAATCGCCCGGCTCGGGTTTGAATGCATCTACGAGAAGAAGTACGCCGACTACAAAGAGGATGGTGAAGTGGTTTTCACCCCCGAGCCGCCACACGATTCAGTTAAGGTCTACGTGCAACGAATCACGCCCGCCCAAAAGCTCTAGTAAACTGTGGTTTACATAATACCGGGATTAATTTGACCAAAAAGCGCGAATAAAATGTAAAACTAATACCATAGGCCACTTTATTTTCACACAAAGCGTGTATCTCTGAACTCAACACTTGTGTGGAACACGAATTGAATTGATGTTGTTGCATGTTGCAACCGATGTCTGCATGTCTAACATTGTTTTGTGCAATTTAGCAAAGTGTGGCGTGAATGTGATGACAATACGTACTTATTATTTACACAAAGATGTAATACCCATGTATACACATATTATAAAATGTTAAATGTTGTATTAGAATATAAAGAATCAGATTTCTATGTTTTACAAATGGATATATAAATAAATATTTAAAAACAAAGAAGTTTTACTGTTTTCTTAGAATTTATTTTATCAGTACATAGAAGATTATAATGTAATATTAATTTAAGTATATTTATGCTTACGTTTACTTACAAGTAGATTTTATATGAATATTTGCTGAAAGTTACCCTTTTTTGATCACATCCGAAAAAATCACACTTGTTTCTCTCATCCTACCTCAGAACTCAGTATTCCTTCTTATTCTTGATTCTGTAACATTGACTTTGAGAAATATGTATGTACGTTTAATTTCATATATGAATGTTTTTATATTGTGTTATTATAATGTTATATCTTTAAGATATTTTTATCTTCATATGTTTCTTGTTTGAGAATAAAATATAAATGTCTTTAGAGATTTAGACACATATAATTACAGTAAAATTCAATATTGAAAAGTATACAGCATAGTATATAAATTGCATTCATAAATCACATTCGATCACTGATTTCGTATCAAGTCAAGCACCTAGAGATTTCTTACTAATATCACGTCTACCCGTTTGTTTCATTTGTGTTTTCTTATAGAAAAAATCAAACGTAAACTGGAATGAAACAAAACGACAGAAAGTTTAAGAATATTTACAGGAACGTACAATTAAACTAACAATAACTCTCCTCCCAACTAAACTCTCAAATTTTCTATAGAAGTGATGGCTAACTATCGTTGACCCTAGTCTTGTGTTAAATCGTATTGTAATAGTTCGTAGGTAGAAGAATAAACGTCCTGTACGTAATAACATTACACATTACAGTTACACTTAGCATCCCAGTCATGAATGGGTGTTTGTCTCATGTTTAAAACTTTTGTAACATGCTATTATACAACGAATATAAATCCTTAACCTGCGTGTTAATTTGCGTGCTATTATTGTAATCTAAATATGTATATATTATAATTATATAATAGTAACTAAACTAAACTAAAAAATCAAATATACAGAATAAATTATTAATTAGTTTAAAGGGTTGCTGTGTACCATATAAAAGTTAACTAACTTTCAAATGAAACTAAACCTCGATGGCCGATATTGCGTTCGAAATCATTGTATGTATTACAGTTCTCTCTATAAAACAGTCTCGTTAGTTAGTCTTGCCCATTTTATGCTTGCAAGTGTTCGGCTCAGGGAAAGCTTCACGCGGCGGGATGAAGCTGAGCATCATGATATGGCGATTATAAGCGCGTGTCGTCCGGAAAGTGGCGTCAGTTCCATGAATACGATCCAGCACTCCCAAGACACCAAAACAGTTGTTAAATCTAAAAATATTACATCATTAAAATGTTCTTAATCTCTTAAGAATAAAAAACTTACTTAAGATGGTGGAAGTCATGAGCTTCCGGTGAAGGAAAGAAGGGTAAATGATATCCGCTATGCGCATTCAACGTGGAGAGAATTGCCAACGAGAACCATAAGTAAGCAGTGGCGACATGTGAACCCATAATGAAGACACCCAAGGCTGGGGGCAGTAAATTCGAAAAGATGTGCTCCAAGGGATGGCAATAAATCGCAGTGACTGCAATCGGAGCAGTCCATTCGTGATGCTGCTTGTGAATATGCTTATAGAAGAACTTATGATGCAGCAACCTGAGAAATAAATAGAAAACATGGATAAAACCAATATTAGAAATGAAATGCTCAAATCCCTTACCTGTGGGAGTAATAAAATCCAATTTCTTCCATGATGATGTGCACGGCAAGCTCTAGCAGCACCCAGTGAAAGGTTGGAAGCTCACGGAGCGGCGGAAATCCGCGATATTGCATAAAAAAGTAAATCACGCAACCCAGAGGTAGACCCACAAGGAATTGATTTGCAACCACGCACCAAATAACCTGCAACCGGAAACGAAAGCCGCTTTGATTATAATACTTTCTCCCAATTCCAATCATGTTTGTTAGATATCTACCTTAAGAAGTCGTCTGGTTTCCACCGGCTCGTTGGTTCCCGGTTGGATTTTGTACCTCCGGATGGCCGCTGGTTTGTTGGTCAAATCTAGAATAGTGTAAATCCCTCCAACAAACCAATAGACCGCGGCGGTTAGGATTGTGGAACCGAAGACCCACATAATGAACGGATCCTCGCCGCATGTGTCAAGAAACTTATCCCATTGCGCTTGCCAGAAGTCCCCCGACGCTCCCCAGAAGCGCTGACAATGCCTTAAGAACAACAACATGTCTTGGTTAACACCCGTGAAGCCAGTCAACGACTGCTACTCATCGCATGAATGAGCCAGTGGCAGCTTCCCACTTAATAATTGTTCTTATCGCTGCACATTTGAATATTTATCGCAATGGTAAGGAGCGCCATTACGCAGCGATAAGCAGGGCAAAGCCCTTGAACTTTACTGAACGCACAAAAACAATTACCAAGTGATAGAGTTCCTGGCAGCGGCGAAGCAGATCAGCGCCGAGCTGATAACGATCAAGACACTCCGCAGCGAGGAGAGAATCGAGGGACGCGAAGATTGTTGGCCGTTGCCTTCCACTGCTTGGCGATTCTTCTTGCGCGGCGTCTGCTCACCGCCCGAGGAAGATGAGTCGTCTTCGAAGTCCCCCAACATCTTGACTCTTTCTATCAAAGAAAATTGATTAAAGTGGTAATTAAACTGGCAATTTTGAATGTAAATTAGCGATGCAAGGATGTGCAAGTTTATTTAATCAAAATAGAATAGTAAATTTGACCTCTCAATGTCAATAAAATGCTTACGTCTAGTTGATTGTTAATGTAATAACTACTCGCTACGTACCAAAACGTAGGGAGAACGTAGTTTTTGTTTATTGAAATTCAAGCTGCAATTTTATGGCAGTCAAGCATGAACTTTAGTCAAGGTGTTGTCAGGAAATAAAACTGCATTTATGCTACTTTTTACAATCAAACAAAGCGTGAAACATACTTAATTTCCCATTTCTTTTGGTTGATTTCTTCCTTTTTGAAATACGCTTGAACATATTTACACTTGGCAGGTGCACAATTTTTAATTAAATTACAGAGAACTACGAGGTAATTAATGTCGCAATTTGTATAATTATGCCTGGTGTGCCTTGTGTGGTTGCACTAGTTTCTTGCAGACAAGTTTCTTAAGAGTTCAGTACACCGCAGCGCAAGTTCGCGTTCGCCGATAGACAGACTTAAGAACAAACTGCGTTCCAACGGGCTGCGAGTGGCGCACTTCGCCACAGAATGCTATCGACGACGCATGAACCAACGCTCTGCAAGTACGAGTATGTACAGGCGAATCAAACGAGCAAAAAAGAATTGCATTGCTCATTGTCCGGTTACGAACGCGATTGCGGTTGCGATTGCGAATGCAAGGCGATCATTTGATACGCGCACGTTGAACCAGCAAGGGCTTCGACTATATAGCAGCAGAATTATACGGGACTGCTCGTGACAAATGTATAATAACCGCCTGTAGTTTGTACGTGAATAGGCCAATGATGGAAATCGTCAACAATGATCGGTTAATAAGAAAATTACATAGCGACACCGACGGTATGGAAACGTGCACTGACAAGATGCATAACCGACAGTCAATCGCATTTATATTATACCTTTGTATGTTATGTACTTATTTCAAAGAGATTTAAACCAATTCTCCTTAAAATAATTAAAATATAATATTAATAATTACACAATCGGTGTTTTTCAATCTAATAATTGCTGATATGTTTGATGATAAGCAACATAATCAAATATCATATCAACTTGTTGGTGTGCGTATCAGTCGAGCATCAAGAACACCAAACAAAACAAAACAGTTAATTTCCTTCATAATAATGCTCTCTAATCAAATATCGTTATCTCATGTATGTACATAGGGGAGAGTAGCCGAGGTTGGACCGTTGCTTGGATTGGACCACCATC
>NBZA01015682.1:0-29384 GCA_003054995.1 Aleochara bilineata | reverse complement strand
GACTAAATTTCAAGCAATAGTTTAAAAATTATTTAAAAATATCGGAAAAAAATAAGGTGGTCCTATTATTTTTCACACCAGTGTAGTTCTCGCATTTGATGCGTATACGTACATGAATACTGGACGTATTTGCGTTTATCTGTGTGTGAAAGTTTGGATTTATACGTGAATCTATGATGAGTGAGTGTGTCATTGTTTTAGTTTTATTCTGATGTTTGATATTCGAAATTTCTAGAAGTTATTAAGTGGATATTTCTATTTAAACTTAGAATTACATATTGATGGTGAATTATATTGGTAATTCAATTGCAATGAAATAATTAGTATTGAAAATCAATTGCAATTTAAGATTCACATTACATATTCATAAATGATTTATATATTTACTCATTATCTATTGATGCTTGCAAATGCGCAGCAGCTAGCGAGCAATCAGTTATTCTTTTAAATAAATCATGTTGATGCTGAATTAATTGAATTTACGTGATTGTGATTGGGATTGCTTGTACATATGAATGGAATGGCAGTAAATTGAAATTAATTAAATAATTAAAACCTTTCATAACGCTCTCCTAGGTATTGCTTTGATTTGCTTTGCTGTTGTCTATTACATACAATAAACAAGCAAATAAATATGAATAATAGCAATTATCATTATTGATTCTGCAATCGAGTGGAAATGTTTACTTTAAACTTTACACATCTTTGCATATTACACAGCAATGCTATACTTACTTACTTATCAATTTCTTGTGAGAACATAAATAAATGATTTCATAAACGTTTAATTATTAAATATTATTATTAATATTATGCTTGCTTATTAAATACTTAATTACGGTCGCTTTTTATATGAGCGTTTTGAATTTGAGTATGAAATAGCTCAAAAATTATGCAAATTAACCAAAATATTTCGTTAGGACTGGCATGAATTATGTATTTTGTGTTCATATACTCGTACATATGATGCGATGCGATGTCGCTATTTTATTTTATGATAATTATTGTAAATGTTTTTGTGTGCATTCATTTGCTTCGCTGCTTAGCTTGTGTGGATTGGATGGATGTGTATTCGTATTATTTATTATTCAAGGTTTTCGTTCGTTCGTAAATGTTATCTCAAAACCTATTTTTGCAAACTTATTACATTTGCTTTACAATCACAATTGTTATTCTGCTCAGGTTACAGCTTGCATTTGTTGATAGCTTGTTAGTTTTCATTGGAATAAGAATGAATTATTTTTAAGAATTAGCACGATTACATAATTAATTAATAATTACATACATATACATTATACACAGAATTCTAGTTGACTTTTTGTTGTGGTTTTTTATCTTCGTCATTCTGATATGGTAATTTTATTTTATTACTTACCTACTTAAAATTAATTAATTATGCAGATTTCTCGAAACATGGTGAGATAATCAGGAAGAAAATTTAATTTCTTCACGAAGAAAGTAAGAAAACGCAAGAAATGAGAATAAGAAGTTTAATAAATGTGAGAAAGAAGCAAATTAAGTTTTTTTGTGTAGAAATATGCATATTGTACTGACACGAACGAGGTAGGCATGAAATTTTGTTTCTTTCCTTTGGAATGTCTGTGAGAGAAGAGAAGAAATGAAGAGGGCAAGCAGTCAAACAAAGAAGTTCTAACTATACATGTGCTATGATTTCTTTCATTTCTTTTCTTTTCTTTTCTCCCTTGAATTAAAATTTACCCAAGGCCAAAGAAATGAACTGTTTTACTGATGATGACGTTTGATTGCGCTTGCTATGGCCGTGTGCAATATTTTGGGCAAATATGAGACGCACAACATATGGGATCTTCTCTTGAAACATATTTTTGTTTCGAGTTCAAGTATACTCACTACTTTGGGCCGAGAGTATGTGTACACTTGGTTGCTTGCTCCTCTGAGATGAAGCCCTGCTCGCACATAACATGCATGCTTATACAGTTAATAACCACCTGGTGGCATGCATGATTCAGTCAAAGTTCATCTTAACACATATTCATTTATGCACAGGTGAATAGTTGAGCACTTACATAATTTTGCAACTTAATATATCAGCTGGCTTTAGCGCTCTGCCTGCTATACGTTACGTATGTACGTTCTTAATGAGACTTAATTAAAATATCACATTGACAAATGGTAATTGTTTTCAAACATAACAATCTTCAATCAAAAGTTTGACTTATTTGGCCTGAAAGTGTATTAAAATTTAAATAAAACTCTTAAATCCTTTTAGGAAATGTTGAAATAGTTTTTAACGTTGTCCTTTCTTTTTGTTACAGGTGAGTTGATATTTTCTGTCTTTTTGAGTCTTTCGAATACGTAAGTGTTTTTCACTTTAATATTTATCTGTCTTCTAATTGCGTTATTAAATAATTAAACTGAGAAGAATAAGAGAGTTTATGAGAAAAATGCACGTAAAAAGTGTATTCAGTTGATTTTTGTTTGTATATTATTGATGATCAATCAAGAGTCATCTTAGAAGATGCGATGAAAAATATAAGAAACTACAAGACAAGACAAGGAAACACGTTCGCTTCGCTTCGTTTTATATGAATTTGCTTGTGATGTGAACTTGAGATTATTGATTAATTGCTCTCTGCTCTTGCGTTGCGTTGTGTCTTTCGCCTACTTCCAGCAAGCAAGATTTAGATTAATGAATAAAGAAAGAAAGGCGTTACATTGAATTGATCCTGAGATCACAACAGAACAGATCAGATCGGATCGTGTTTCTTGTACAAGTGCAAGCGTTACGTATGTAATTAATTCCATCAACGATTACATAAATCCAGATTAGTTTTTCTTCTATTTCTTTCATAAATTTACAATTATTATTGCACAGACTGGATGGACAGAGCAAACAGGTAACTAACTAACTAACTGTTGAACGGTTGCAATGTCGAAACAATGTCAAACACATTACAATACACACACTTAAGTCAACGTTTGTTTTTTCTTTTGTTAGTGGTGTTGCTATTGCTTCGTTTCATTTTTTTGTCTTCATTTCTGTAACAAGTAAGCAAGCAAGCAAGTAGCATGATGATATTATTGCTAAGGAAGGTCACGAGGTTTTTTTACATCACAATACATAGTCTGCTGTGAACAATCAACTGAAGCAACATCACTAAAAGATTCAAGTCTCTTTAAATCTTGAATAAGGAGCGAACTTACGAATGTTGGTTAGTTGGTTGGTCGGACGACGACAAAGTCATTAATTAGTTATTGCGTATGCGTTCGACGTTCAGCAATGAAATGTTCATAGGTCATAACGAATTTAATTGAGGTATAACTCTCGTGACGTTGAGTTGAACAAATCAATTCGTGTTCGATCACTACACACATAAAGTGTTCTGCTTATTGCTTTATCTGTCTATCTTTCTATGTATCTATATCTCGTGTTCATTTAAAAAACAACTTCAGTTAAGTCAAGCCAAGTCAAGTATAATAGCGAGTCAGAAATGTCGAGTAGCTAGCTAGCTATTCTATTGTATCGTTAATTCAATTGACATTGAAATGAGTTATATAATTGGTTTTTTAAATTTTAAGTATTATTACATTTCCATAAAAGGTATAAAACATTTCAAAATCAATTAAAACCGAATAGAAAAAAAAGAAGGTCTTGGAGTTGGTGGGAATTATTATTTAAAGACAACGTTTAAATAATGAGCATATTTATAGTCGGTTTCCGTCTCAATTTCTGGCTATAAATGTGCCGCAAATAAACGCCTACAGCTATGAAGTTGGAACGAAATTAGCGATGGAATGTTTTGTTGTGCTGTATGTGTGTGATTTTATGAGTACGTATCTACATACAGAGATAGATCTACTTCCAGGCTTTTGAGTATAACTTAACTTAACCTGACTTTACTTAAATTTACTTAGGTTAAGTCAAGTCAAGTTGATTTTTATAGGCATGATTTCATATTTCGCAAGCAACATATTACATACCCACTATGTACTTACTTCAACTGACACACACATTATAATCTCGACATAAACTTAGATGAATGAGTAATCTAGTTATTGTTTAATTTCAAGATTGAGATTGGGGAATTTAAATTATTTCGCTCGCTGAGTTCATTTGTTTATAAAGTTCATGCCAAACATGCATGCACTCATAAACGAGTCGGAGAGAGAAAGATTCGAGCAGGAGAGCGAGTATAAACGAATTGTTTAACACAAAGCCATCCAAATATTCAATTTAATTGAATCATTTGGGTTTTGTTTATTGTTAGTTGGCTAAATAAAAAGATAATATGGACAAACATTCGACTTTAAAGTTGAAGTTTTCCTCAGAGTTCCAAAATCTCACTTTTAAAGGCCAAACCTTATTTGATATTTGCATATTTGTGAAATTGTAATGAAAATTGCATAAATTTTCTAAAATCATACATCAGGGGCGGCCAAACTGCTTGATAGTCAAAATTTGACATTTGTCGCGAGCCGTATGTACAAAAGGTAACAAATAATAGCGTTTCATTTGGCCTCTGGCATAGTATATGTGCCACAATTCGCGTACATACATACGCGAATTGTGACTAAGTAGTGCTTTGAAGCGTGTGTGCATATTTGCATGGAGAGTTTAAATGTTAAATAAATTTCGACGTTTATCAGTCATTTTTATCGTGCGCAACTCTATCAAATATTAACATTTAGCATCGCTAAGTATTTAGGTCAACAATTTCAATTTCCACTCTACTATTGGTGGGTTCGGTTCACTTCGTTTCGGCTCAGTCTATCTGTTTATTATTGGCTTCTATATTAGTATTTTTAATTTTAATTGCTTTGTAATTGTCAATATTGCGAATTGCACTTCAATTATTGTATATTGGTAAATATTATAGCCAAGAGGAAAATTTACAATTTACCAACAAATTATTCACAATTTAAATTATCAGAAAGCAAACTTTATTTTCGATTTCGATTATTAATTATCATAGTATCGATTATTTTAATCTTATTATAATATAATAAGTATAGTATATTACATCCAACATTGAAAACAATTAAAATTATCATAAAGTAATGCATGAACGTGGGCATTAATTAATTTTAATATTAATTTAAAATTGCATTGATTGTAGTGAATATTAATTTATAATTTACGATAGCATCATATTCACATTTTAGTAAGCATTGCAATGTACTTAAACTGTGTATAAGTATTGCAGACAGAGATAGATAATTCACCGAAATAGATTATCAGTTGAGTTAACTATCTGAATATGTACTAGGCTTATTCCTATGTACACTCAACTCACACGAATATAATAAACAGCTCGCTGAGTTGAATATAACAACCAATGTACTACATACATACGAACAACCATCTACATAAAAAGCGATAAGCCCGGGCGAACGATAAAACGTACGTGATAAAATTATATACGAGCATAATTATTGCTGTTTCTGCTTTAATTGACTATCGTGTGTTGTCTATGGATTTGTTTTTGATTAGTTTTAGTTTCATTTTAAAATTGAAATTCTTGAAATTAATTTACATTTTAAAATTATGCTCTTTAATGAATGCCATCGAACGTTTATTGAATGACTGAGCGACTGGTTGATGCGCAACACTGTGTGCCGCATTGAGCAATCATTATTAACAGCAATTATTGCTTTAATTAGTCTTTCTTTGTACGAGTTGTACAGTACAGTTTTGGTGTAACAGATACCTACATTGATGTTCATGAGTAAGTCACAAGTAAGTAATAGATAGATTGATACATACGAAAAGAAAACGTGAGGAACATTCAGAAGAGAAAGAGAAAGGAGCAAACAGCAGGCAGCATGCAGCAAGCAAGCGAGCACTAATAACGAGTGTAATTTAATTTCCGCTTTTGTCGTCCGTCGGTTTCTCGTCTTTATTACTCTTGAGGTTAAGAGATACATATTTATGGTTCTTTCTTCCTTTCTTATGTAAGTTATATTAGATGGTTGTATCACATATCATATTTTAAATTATTATGTTTTTATATTTTGGTAAGAAAATAATTCTTTTTACTTCGATCTTAAATTTAAATGCTAACAGGGATGAAAATCTAACCATTTTTACAACGACAACGCCAATGAAATGATAATTCAAGTAACATTAAATTGTAATCATAGATTATTGATTTTGTTATTAAAGTTTGTGGTAGGAAATTGTTTACACGTACGTGTATCACCGGTTGCCTATAGTTGCTCGTATAAATGTTCAAAGCGAAAATGAAATGAAATGTTTATCAAACTTTTTTTTCTTCTTCAATTAGAAGTAATTATGTTTTTCTTTTGCTTGCAGGTGAGTGTTTTCTTTGAATATTCCATCAACGTGAAAACTTCTTGGAAGAATTTTTTCAAAGGAAAAGCGTATGTAGCTATAATAGATTTGAAATTTTTTTCACTTTGGATATTACTTTTCACCCCAAATCAATCAATCGATCAAACGGCCGACGAATTGCAGTATTGAATGAATTAGCTTACAGGAATCTCACGCACATTGCAACATTGTAAGATTTCATTAGGCGTGTGTCTGAAAATTCACGTCTAATGCGAATTGATTGCGTAAAAAGTGTGATGGAGGAATGAAAAACAAAAGGAAAAAGGGAGAAGTGAATCGTGGGCCATATTGGAATGAATTACATACTTCACTTCTTCGTGGTCCTTGGCAAACTTCACATTAAGCGTCGGAGACTGTTTTCTTTGTTCGCTTTTCTGGTTAAAATAGCATTCCTTCTTGGTTTTTCTTTATTTAATCATTCAGCAAGTGGAAGACGTGTATTTTCTAAGAAATTTTGATTTTATTGCTTTGGTACCTACACAGGAACTAGACATAATTTAAAGTGGAGTTTTGAAGTGAGTTTAAGGCACGTGTAGGAGTGAAAGGGTCGTAATGTTTTTGTTTGCCAAGAGTATTGTACGTATGTAACTGTAAGCGCTTTGAATTCACCCTCAGCCCTCAATGTTAGGATTTCTGTTCGTATGCACAACTTCAGAAAATGGTTCTGGGCTGGGTGAGAGTGAGACGTGAATAGGGCACAGCGAAGGACACACTAAAGGACGAACGCGAAATAAATGGACCTTCAATTTGATTCGTTGCTAAATTTATAATGAAAACTTGAATCAATCGATATTTATCAGTCGTTCTCTCTCACCTGCCAAATCTTAGTCAATATTCGCTCTTTATCGTCTTGTTTTTTAATAGTCATGTCAATACAAGCCATGAACAAACGATCATAAAGCGATGTAAACCGAACCGAAATGAAATGAACTGAACTGAATTGAAGCGAAGCGAGGTGGAATTAGGGTTAGAATTAATCAAACAAGCCGATAACGAACGTTTTAATTAATTAAATAGTAATTATCTACATTGTGGTTAACAATGAGTTTTTTACTTACTTATTTCTTTGGTCCTACATAACAAATAAAATAAAATGTAATTAAATAAAACAAATTAAAATAAAAAGTAGGTATATTTAACTAAAGTAATGAAACTAATAAGAAAACTTTCGGTGTGTAATAAACAAGCGAACGAAGCAATGCGAAGCTGCATCGCTGCATCCCTGCATCTATACACATTTTGAAAATAACTGTAATACGATCTGTGTACATACTCTTTTGCTAGTCGTAAAAGAGCAGGAGAGCAGGATGCAGCCGGTGAGGAATTTGCGGGCGCGAAAGGGACGGAAATCGTGAAAGATCTTTACTTTTACGCGAATTACGTGCTTCAACGGCGCAGAGTTCAAGGGAGTTCTTTGCCCATGGGTATATTCCTGCTGTCGCGTGGCTCTGCGCGCCCGCTATTCCTGTTCTTGTCGGCTTCAAGCGCCGATATGCCCTTAAACGGATTCCTCGGACAGAGACACAATGAGATGGAGAGAATGAATGACTAACAATACTGCTTATACTATATATTTTTAAGATAGCATTCACTACAGACAACCAAACTATAATATATAAACGTACGCAAGTAGAATAGAATGAAATAAAACGCAAATGAAGAAATATTTAATTTAAATTGTTTAAATTCACGGAAAAGTGATACTTATTTAAGTATAACTAAGAGGTTACCTTTATTAAACGAAACAAAGTTATAATAGTTGCGTAAGAAGATGTTATTTTGTGAATGTGGGAGGAAATTCGAGAGAAACTAAGGAGAAAACGGTGCAAAGCTTGATGAGAATTTCCCGACTGTTCGTTCGTTCAGACAGAGGCTGCGTTGTTCCGTGAGGATGAGGATGAAAAGTTTTCAAGTATATTAGTCTTCTCCAAGTTGCAGCAATTATTGCAATGATTTCTGCACTTCTTCAGACTTGTAATGTTTATTCAAGATGCTTTGAGAAGAGATAGTATAGTTCACGTTTTAACATTTCATTACTTAAACTTAAGTAAAGTTAAAATTTATGTTGATATTGAACTGAAATTATTAGGAATTAGTTGATTTGCTTTATCTATTGGAAAATTACATTTTGTCTATCAGTGAGTGATTAAAATGTATCTAATTTTGATTGAATTGGCCGAGTAGTAACGCAACTGTGATTAATATTTAATTATTATGAAGTATTTCCTTGAAAATTAATCTTGAACTCACGTAGATTGAAGAAGGCTGGAAGTAAGAACAAAGACGAACGTGGAAATGAGAACTGAACTCGGATTCGGATTCAAACTCTGTGCAAAGCTAAACGCATTCAGTCAATCATCTGTCCATTGAAACTCTGAAAACTTGTATTAATTCTCGGCTTGTGTTTGCGGCTTTCCCATTTGTTTGCGCGCGAATTTATGAAGATATTATCTGTATATACGGGAACGTAAATTGGTTGAGGGTTAGTTAGTTAGTTACATACATACATACATAGATAGATAGTTGGGGAAAACTTGGAGCCCAAGCGGAGTATTCACTCGGTGCATGATTCTGGAGTAGTTTTAAGGGTGACTGTCACATAGCATATCTTGTTACATTCGTACAATGAGAGCTTTTCGTTTGCATTAGTGTATCAGTGATTATAGGCAACCAAGAGTACATGAACTGTCAAACCATTGTTTAAATTTATAGCCATAAATTTGTTTTTATTTTCCACTTGACACTTTATAGCTTTATTTGATTTTTATAGCTTAATTTAAATTGTTATTAATTATTGTACGCTCGCAGTGCATTATGTTCCGGTTCGGGTTCGGGTTGACATAAACGTAGACGTCAAGGACGAGGACTAGGACTAGGTAGTTGTTGGTTAGGTCGGCTTCGCATTGGTGTTGGTGTCTCAACGAGTAATAAATCATTGAGTATATTAAATTGTACAAGTTTACGAGCTACATGAGAGCTGCAACTGCATGTGAGTGACCCACTATACAAATGCATCTCTGTCATAAAATATCACAGAATATGCGCATGTAATATGTGTGTCTGTACGCAAACAGTAGTCGGTATTGCGAATAGAAGAGAAGCGAACTGAACAGGATTAGGGATGGAAGGAATGTGTGTATGGATTTGTAACATTTGTGTTAGTGGATTTCCAGCAAGCCGGCAAATGCGGGTCGATAAAACGTTCGTTCGTTCGTTCGGTTGTTTGAATGCCGCCAAATGGAAATTTGGTAAGCGTGGTGGTGTGGCGGCGGGATTGGAATGTTAGGGGTTATGCCCAAGTTGCCTGCCCATGCCGGGATAACTTCGTGACTGTGCGTGCGCTTGTGTTTAACTGGTTGCATATTTACTCTTGTCCTGCGCTGGCAGTTTGCAAGTGTAAGTGGCAAGCAAGTCTCAACTACATTGCGTATTTTCGAGTAGATTTGCAGGAAAGTAAATGGGGTTTAATTTTAATATGTATTGCAGTTTTATTTGACTTATTTGGATTTATTAATTGATTGAATAGTTGATTGATTGTGTGATTGATTGATGAGTGGTTAACTGTTTATATTACTTACATACATATGCATCTGTAACAGCAATTACCTAGTTTAATACAACATCTCATCACTCTACTCCACTCTATCTCTACACGATGCTCGTATTCCGTTGAGTTTAATTATGATAGTAATTAAACTTAAATAGGTTATATGGAATAGAACTAAATTAGGACTAGAGTAGAGAGGATAATATATGGTAGATTCACTAATCGAACACAAACAAACAAACAAACATGTACTTGAAGTCGCTATTTTCTTGCATGTATTGTAACTATTAGCATATTGTGCTAACTAACAACTATAGTTATGTTTAGTAGAGGAAGGTAGGTACAATGTAATAACTGAAGTTGAATTGAAGTTACTTAACTTTGTTGAACTGAAACTAGGAATATTTGAAGTGGACTAAAGTGAAATTGAATCAAATATAAGTTTCAAATATAAATTATAAGTTTCACAAGATTCTGTTTTTATTTAATACGTAATAAAACTTGGAATAAATAAATATTGATAGCAGATCATCCATAGGAGTAACAAAAAATAAGCTTGAAATAATTTTGTTGTCCACTGGCTGGAGTTTATTATACGTAGATATAATTTATTTTGTATCGGGCAGCAGTATATTACGAATAATAATTTCAGACAAAAAATAATAGTCTTGTAACAAAATAGAATGAAAAATGGATTTTCCATAATGTTTTGTCTTCTCAACGGTGAAGCTTATAAATAAATATAAATACATGTGTAGGTATGGGAAAGTGGTAGGTTGGTAGGCAAGTAGGAATTTAGGAAATTCAATTCAAATCCCTTCAATTTCATTATATTACAGGCATTCCTTCAATTTTACGACAGTATATTATATGCGGTGGTATTATTCGTTTATGAAAAATGCTATAATACATTGTACATACGTACATTTGAGTAGGTATAACATGGGATGAATTTATGTGACCGATGATGAGGAAAAGAGACAAACAAAATCAAATTACGAAACAGTGCACTGGGAGATAGAATATTGAAACAATATTATATTGTCAATACGAACATTTCCGCTGAACTCGTCGGGACGATATTTACAGAAATTAATAGAGATATTATTTATCAATTATTTACACAATAGACAGGCCAGATACGCAGCGAATGCATCATGATGATAAATATATTATTTAAACATTTATTTTATTGGAAACATTATTAATATTGGTATTAATAATTCCAAACAAAGAGTTGTGTGTGCTCTGTTAGTTCGGCAAAATGGAATCAATATTCATTTACTCTGCCTGCTCTGCTTCACTATTAGGTACACAAGAATGAAAATAAAAACGGAAAACAGAGGCAAACTCTGTGTATCTAGCTGTCTGTCGCTGACGTTTATTCGCATAAAGCTTTTAATATGTAGGTATTAGTGATGTAACGAATATTCGCATTCGCATTCGCATTCGCGAATATTCGCATATTTTTCAATATTCGCATTCGCATTCGCATTCGCAAAAATTATGCTAATACTTAGCGAATGTTTTTAATAATCAAAAAGGAAAATTATTAAACTTTAAATATCTAATGTATTAATGTCTTTAAGACTGCGCAAATGTTTCCAACGTCTTAAGTTGGGGTGCGTACCGCAATTTCTAGAAGGTTGCAGAAACGCGCATTATCTTGGTGCGCAATATTGCCGAACACATGTTTTTATGCCACTTTGTCCCTTAAATATCATATTCGCATTCGCATTCGCATTCGCGAATGTTGAAGATAAATATTCGCATTCGCATTCGCATTCGCGAATGTGAAAAATCTAACATTCGTTACATCACTAGTAGGTATGCGTACGCTGTAATTAAATTTCATTAAAACTTTTCTTGTTAGTTTAAATTTCACTAAATTACAGTAGTGCAGTTTTCAGCGAACAGAGAGACTTACAATTAGACTTAAAAGCTGGTAGGAGAAGAGCAGATAAATAAAAATAATTGCTATTGCAAATGCAGCCAACTAGTTAGTCTTGCTTTTAAAACAGAGTAGAAAACATCCCCACACGGATGCAATAAAATCGCATGCTTGAGATAAAAGATTAGCGAATGAAAGGCACCAGAAAGAGACGGAATGAATGGTATTGGTGTTGGATTGGTTTGGTTTAAATTTATCTAACAAGTGGAAATGAGTTTGCTTTGAAAGCTTGAAAGTTTGAGCGCGGATATGTGTCAGTGGATGTTGGCGAGTGTGAGTTTTTAAAAGTACATACCTAAGGCTCAACGTGCAGCTTGAAACGAGTTACGAGTTTTTCCACGCAGGTCTAGTGAATTTTTAACTTCACTAAGCGAATAAACGGATGAATTAATGAAACGGGTTGAGGAAACAACTTGAGATAATAAAGGACGGACTATGTAGGTACAAAAAAATTATTGTACAAAAGAGTCTATTTTTATTCAAAGAAACTTTTAAAGATTTATTGGTTTAGGTTATTTTTGGAAATGTTTGGAAATGTAATGTATCTTGAAAGTAAAACAAGGAGTGTTTCAATTTATGAGTAGGAAGAAAGGAAGAACAAAAAGAGAGAGAGTGAGAGATAAGCGAAGTAGTCGAATAGTTAAGGGGCAGCATATGGGGGTGGAAGTCCTGCGGGACAAACACAGGAAGGAAGCAGCCGTCGCGACGCTGTCCAATCTGGAAGAAAGTGGAAGAAAAATGCGCTTCTTGTGTCGAATATGTGTGTATTTCGTGAGAACGTGCGAAGTGCACACTTATTCTTTGTGGTTGCAGTTTCCCGTATCACTTTGTATATATTTTCAAAAGGCAATATTATAACATTCCCTTTATTTAATGTTCCTAAACAAGTAAAAAACAAACAGGTCCTTGCCTTGCGAGGCTGGTGCGTTCTTTGTCGCTCACAGTTAGTTGTTAGTATTGAATGTTTAAGTTTCTGATGGTGGCGCAAAGACGCAGGCACTGCTTGCTGGCCTCTTCTTTGGTGTAAGTGTGACATGAGCCGGTGGTGGTGGTGGTTTTGAGGGGCGGCAGGCAGGCAGGCGGCGGCGGCGAACGTGAATGCAATGGAAAGTTTCATTTCATTTAGAGTTGCATGAATGTTGGTTGCTCTTTCTCTCTTCTCTATGTATTTGAAAGGTAACGTTGTTCTATCGTTGCGGACTTTCTTCGTGTCGGAGAAGGATAGCTGGATGTATCCCAGGATACAAATGGGAATTGAGTCCGCTGTATGTATTACTCGTGCTATCTCTGTTTGGCTAGCTGTACCAGGAAGTTGACGCTGTTGTGGAGGGAAAATAAGGAAATAAAAGGATAATAGCAACCGAGAAATAACTGCAAATAGAAAACTAACACGTAGAATGACAAGGAAGAAGAATGACAAGAAAGAAAGGACGAAATGAAATTCGCGTGCAATTCTGTAATATAATAATAAATAGGTAGACAGAGACAAAAATAACATAGAAACCAGCCTTGCCTGGCAGGATGAAACATTATCAAAGGATAAAGGAATGCAATTTGATTATAATTGTTATAATATCATCCGAATATTAATTAAACAAAAGTTTGATTATTTTTTTTGGGGTTTTACGTAAATAGTTTTTAAGTTCTAAAGTCACAATTAATTATTGTATATAATACTACATACATAGTCATTTTGAGATATATTCGGGGGTTGGTATAATAGAGGGAGCAATGGAATTGGAAGGAAAGGGAGCGGATTGTTATTGATTAAATTTAATTTCACCTCTTGCCCTCCTCTCTTCCTCTCTCCTCTCCCTCGTCGATGGTTCATGAACAAATATGTTCGTGGACGGGAAGCAAATTAATTAATTTAACTATCTACATATGTGTGATGCTGCTGCAAATGATGAGCGTGAATAGTTTATTTGATTATTTACAGATTTTCTTACTGGTTTGTGTTTGGGTTGTTTCATTATTTGTTATTCATTGGGAAATTAATTAAAACAAACATGTATTAAAAGACATGAGATTATGGTGTTTTTTTCCACTTTTAATTGGAAAAAATGTATTTCCATGAAACAAAAATGAAATAGAGCAGCAGAGAATACATTAAATAATACGAACGTACATACATAGGTGCTATTAAATTGTAGTAAAGTTTTACTATTACACTGGAATTTATGCATTCAAATATGTAGTTGGTGGAGGAAATGCACAAAACGAAACGAAAAGAGATGAAATATTATGAGGCAGTAAATGTTATATGCGCTTGCAATGAGTGTTAGTTCAGTGCACAGTGTGTGCGAGAAAATAGGAGCAGAGTAGTGCTGAGCAGGAACGTTATATTGTATCGTTATTAGGACGCACTGCGAGTGAATGAGAGAGAAAGGGGATGGATTTTTGAGCGCCAGGCAGGCATGCATGCAGAGATGAAAATCAATTTCCGAGTATTTGCGAATCATCATCCAACTCATGCAAGTCAGAGCTCTATCATGCTCGTATTCTCGCCTGCAATATGCTGATACAAGTTCTTTTAACATACTGTACATACATATTTCAAGGACTATAAATGCAAATTGCCATTCACAGTGCTGCTTCTTGTAGATGCAGATTGCCATTCATATTTGTAATAAGGATTTCTTAGTCAATCATTTCAGTCAGGATAAAGATGCAGGATAATGCGAGGTTTTACAGAAGTAGTAGTTCAATATGTGATTGAATATTAATTATTTAATTATTTTAACTGATTTATTAATAATCAGATGCTGCAATAATACTTTTTATTATTATTAATTATGATAATTTAATTATGTCCGTACTGAATGTGAATTAATTAGAATCTACAATATTTGCAATTGATTTCAATGTCCATGTTCGAATTATTATTATTATTTATTCATTTCGGAACAGTTCACGCACGCTCTGTCCCTCTCTTTATCCCACTGTCGCTCAATTCCAATAAATGTATTGATTTTATAAAGTTTTCTGTGCTCTGCTTTTCAGCTTTCGTTACTGTGTTTGCATTGCTTTCCTCATTAACTGACATTTAGTTTTGGTTTAGATTGTCTTTGGTTCATTTTTCAGTTAATTAATAATAATTTTTTGGTGATATTGAGGAAATACGTTAATTATTTAATTAATATCAAATCAATATAGTTTGAAAAGTAATTAAATTATTATATAGTGTTTTCTAGAAATTAGTTGATTAGTTTGTGTAGAAGGATAACAAGTTTCAAGGATTACAAAGAGCTGAGCGACTAGCCATTAATTTTATTGGATTTATCCACTCTGCCATCTAATGATTTTCTGTCAAGAAATTTTATATTAAAGACAATTTTTATTTCTTTTTAAGTCTATTTAAGTTAACTTTCATCATTTTCTTTCGTTTGTTTGATTAGTTTTTGGCTTTGTCCTTGGATAGTACCTATGTATGTTGTTTATTTGTTTGTCAGACTGTTTCGTCCTTGTTGCGACCATCCCTCGAACCTATAAACGTATTGATGTACGAACAGATTAAGGATGGATGGCGTGGCAATGAACAAACAGGCACGTGAATGCGAATGAAGAAATCAATGTCAGAGATTGCTGTGTGTATGTATGATCTGATCGCACGTGCGGAATGATCATTTGCACTTTTCATCTGTCTATTCTCTGTACACACACGTAACATACATACATACATACAGACATGCACAAAGGAAAAATACTAAAAATACAAACGAACAGAAAGGAATAAAGGATAAAGACGTATAAATACAGTTGAGGGAAGATCAGAGGGAGACGGGGCACGACGTGTACAGGAAAAGTACATATAATAATAGGATAACGAAAGAAGGAAGATGGATTGTTAGAGAAAGCGTTACATTAGCAGAAAGTTAGGGGTGTGCTCGGGAAAGCAGATGAAAAGCACGCGCGTGCTTATAATGTGTGCTCTGTTGCGTCTAATGCGCCCCCGCAAGGGATAGGCAGCCAACCTAGCATGGCAGCTTGCGACTGCATACGCAGGCGAAATGATGAAGCGATGACGAGATGTTTTATGCCTTGCAAGTTACAGCTTTTCTTAACATTACATTTTTACTTGCTGCTTCCTTCGGGCTTGGTTGGTTTCTTACTTGGCATTTTTCATTTTCATCTGCCTTATGCTTTATTATAAAATATTTTTCACAGGATGTGCAAATATTAATCTCAAGATTCATCCACTCGACGAGCATTTTGTTTCTGCTTAACGTTGATTTTCTTCTCGTTTATATCGGTTTTGTTTTCTTTTATTGTTGATTTTTATTTTGCTTCTTTGTTCCACTTCTGAAGCACGATAACAAAGGATCTAATAGGTGTATGTATATGTGTCTCACTCACAGTGTAGCCTTGAAGGCAGGTAACCCAACATACACACTCTCAAGGAAATGTTACGCCGTTTACGTTTAAGTTTAGTTTCATTTCTTTCTTTTTCTTCTTCGTTCTTTATAAGTATGTATGTACTTTAAATCTTTTCGCATATTTCATTTCAACTTCTTTTGTGTTTCTTTTTAGCACATTCAAAGTTTGAATGTGTGTTTTTATATTTGTGTATTTATTGAATATTTATGTGGTGTATGTGTGTATATATGGTTCATGCAACTTATACAAGTTTTGATTAAGAAAGAAAGAGACAATTTAAGGAAGATTTCGGATGAAAGATAAAGATGGATAGGTTTCGTTGGTGTGGTGTTAGTGTTATGGTGGTGGCAGCGGCAGCCACCCCCAAGCGACTGACTCTGTTGCTATGCTCGGTTGTGCGCCGCCTGCCGCCTGCTGGCTGCCTCCGTGTACTTCTTCGTATTATCCAATTTTATTTTATTCTCGCAATAGAATATGTGCTTCGTGCAAACGGCGGCTAATTTATTAAAGTCTTGTTTGCTAATTATAATTTTATTTTGTTTTATTTTCTGCTCCTTTCTGGAAAACAAAGAATTATAAGATATTTATTTAACTTAATTTAATTCAGTCCAATTTAAGTTTCATTTATTATTTATAATATTTAATATTCGATAAGTATTATTAAAATTATTTGTATTTTAATTAAAATAATAGACAGCGACGTAGTTTTTCAATTATTTTACATGCATACGTATCTATATTTTTGTATGTATGTACATATATCATATGATGAAAGCAGTTATTTCTGGAAATAAGCTAACTATTTGTATTAATAAATGAAAAACGCTCGCAGGAAAAATAACGGATGACATAAAAGGAATAGAAGAAAATTGAAAACGTCAGCTTTCGTTCTAGGGCAAAGCGGTCGGTGGTGGTGGGTGGCCAGGAGCAAAATAGTATTGAAAAACAATAAAAAGTGCAATAAATGCGCACTGTTTTGTGTCACCGTCTGTTCTACAATTCCTTTTCGCCCGAAAGGATCCGGCCATGCACGTAACGATAAAGAACAGTTGTCTATTCATGTTTTTCTCTGAGATAATTAATTGGCCCATCTGTGGATTAAATTTAAATTTAAAATTACATTTTATTTATTTTCGGAAAAGTACTCTTCGAATAAATAATATTCCACTGCACGACGGCTTTGTAAGCACATGTATACACACTGTTATCAGTAAGTTGTTGTAGGTGTAAAATCAATAAACGGCCTTCTCTTCCCTTCTCCGTGCTTTGCTCGCCTTTCTCGGATCCCATTTCGCCGAATCAAAAGATTACGAAGCGCACACGCTACTCCTCAATTGCCCCTTCTGCCCTTAACCGCCCATTCCTTGTTGTTTCTTGTGGCCTTTTTTAATAAAATTATCCGATTTGAAATCAAATCTTTCTATGTATATATGTATGTAGGTATGTACTTTTGAGTCAAATTTTAAATGATGAAAATCTTAAAATAAACTGCTTTTAAGTTATTTATTAAAATAGCTAATAAGTAATTAAGTAGTTAAAGTTCTTTTTCATTAAAATAATTAGCCACTTAAATGCATCATTTGCATAAATTCATGTTATTCACATAAGTTACTTAGTTCTTCATTGGGTTGCATTGTCTTGTCTTGTTTCAGGATGAAGTGCTGGCGATATCCGAGAAGGTTGTGCTGCGCGTGGAGGATTTAATCACATGGATTACGCTCGACGCCGAATGGAGTTGGGGGCGGCTGGCGCGCTTCGTGGAGAACGCCAGCGACGGCCTCGAGATACCCGAGCCCCGCATCTCGGCCCGTCTCACCGAGAGCTCACTGGATTTTTCCGACGTCGAGCGAGAGAAGAAACTTTGCGGTGAGTCTTATTTTTCCTCATTTTTCATAATTGTTCTTTTATCTCGCAGTGTGCATACTTTCGCATTTTATTTCGTTTAATTTAATTTTATTTAAATGAACATCACATCACATTGCAAAAGTTTTTGCAATTAAATTTAAAAATCAAGTCTCGTTACGATTTAAATTGCGCCACTGTTGCTTGCGAGTGACAGACGCACAAAGTTATCGACTTTGTTTGCTCTTCGCGGTGTTGAGTTATCGTCGAATACAACACGTGTCGCGTCGCGACGCCCTCGCTCGTTGACAATTTATAAGATTATTAAATGCAAGGCAACGCAGTACAGGGCGAGGGAGGAGGATGAGGGAATGGAAGGGAGTTTAGTTGATCACTTGGAATGATGGGAATTGATCGTTGGCGCTCTTGGAAACTTTACCTATGCTTGTACTTGTATTTGTGTGCGCATGGATTTATTTCATCCTAAGGAGGTGGCCAGACTATGTTAGCATACCTTACAAATTTCATCCAATTAGAGCGTTTCGCTATACTATACTAAACTAAAATAAACTGAACTGAACTGAAGTTACTGTACTATAAACTTGCAAACAGTATTTGGGATTTAATTGGAAATTTTGAATTTAAATTCCAATTCAATTCCTTGAAGTTAATTATCGTTCTTAAACTTGTAAAAGAATTAAAAAGAAATGTAATGGAGGAAGAAATGAATGTACGAATGTGAAAAGTTTACTTGACGGACGTAAATAATCGGTTTGTTACTGGAGCGTAAAACGCTGCCTGTTGAAAATAAGTTTCAGCAGAGAGACTTTTGATTCACATAACATAAAGAGTAATTCTTCGGGGAGGACAGAGATGAACGTTGTTGAATCGCTTGTAAGTTAGACTCAAGTTGTTGAAGGAGTGAGTGTGAGTGCGAGTGCGAGTGAAAGAGTGAGTATTTTACATTTTGCTATAATAATAAATAAAATGTCAAGTCTTGGACTTGGACGTGGACTTGCAGTCTGCGCCGCTCTGCGGAGGAATGGAAATTGTATTATTCGTGAGTTTCCCCTGAGCCAGCTGGAATATTCCTGGAAATTTATATTAAGTACTTACATAGATAGTCTTTCTTCGCATAGAAAGGAAAAAATACCTCCTAAAGGACAGGAAAAGAAATGAAAAATAAAATTAAGAATGAAATACTTGAAGATTGGCAATGCTCCAGATAAATATCCCATGAATTACAGATACATATTCTTATTCTATTCTTATTTCAGCTTTGGCGAGTTGTATTTATTGCATTGCAATGCTTTTGAGTGGTTTATTTGTTCAGTTGATATGTTATTTTTGTCAATTTTAAATTTTAAAAGGATATTTGCCTTTGTAATAATACAATTTGTTTATTACACAATTCAAATGCCAACAAGAAAAACATGGAATATCACAATAATTGGTAGTCAGCTCTGGTCTTTCCGGCTTTGTTAGTTGTATGCTATTTCTATCGATTTGGTGGCGTTTTCTGCCGTTCAATTCCACCGCTCGTTTCTGCCTGCTGTTGGTGGCTGGTTACGTTGACAAAGAGACGATTTTACAATGGGACTTTCATTTCAATATGAATTGACAATCGTTAAGTACTTTTTATGAAATTCATGAATCAACAAATGAAATTGAACATGGACAATTAAATTAAACTATGTAATACTAAACATTTGTGAATGTAATATCACCACAAGATAAAATAATCTCATCCTAATCTTAAGTAAATAAATTTAAAGTTGAATCACTTGCGGAATGAATGGTGGTATCGGTTCTGCGGCTGGTTGAATGCAGCAAATCATAATGTAACTCGGATGACACTCGACACTGAAATGGATAGAAGTGAATTGGAAAATTAGAATTGAATTGAATGTTTATAATGGATATGTGTACGTACTCGCTGTCGATTTCTCCCTGACATCTGCTGTAAGGCATGCACTTGCACTGTTTTCCGGTTCCGGTGGCAGAGAGAGCCGAGGGCACGATTGCCGCTTCGGCGACAATCACGCCAAGGGCCAGGATGACGACGCCGACGACGACAAGTACTTTGATACTGCTGCCCATTACGCTGCTTTGCTTTGCTTGCTTGCTGCTTCCTACGCTCTTTACGTCCGCTGCAATATTAACCCAGGCAAGCGACTATTAAAAATGCAAACTCGTGACTTGGTTCGCGATCAGGTTAAGGCTTAAGCGCCGACTGACCGGCAATGTGCTCCTCTTTGTTTATTTATACCCAAGCAGACCGGCACATAGGAGACATGATGGTACATTTTTGCAAGGCAAGGCTGTGTTGTAGACAATGGATAAGTGAAACGTTAATGTCATCACAGTTTTTCAAAGAATTGAATCGATACAAGTTTAGGTTGACAAATACCAATGATTGAGTGGTATTTTCAACTATTTTAAAACTTAATGGATTGACAGAAAACATAAAAAATTATTGACACATTTCAATTGGTTAAGTCATTAGTGATTAGTGCGTGATTAGCTTGAGTTTAGTTGGTTTGAGTCGTTATAGAATATTATTGTTCAAAGGAAACTGATAATTAACTTCAATGGTGATTCATCCACAATACTCACAACTAGGAAAGATTACACACAATACAATACCAAACAACAAATAACACGGTTAATGTGTAATAATATAATATCTGAGGGAATACGGAAAATGAACGAAATTAAGTTTAATTAAATCACATTTGTCACTTCAATTCCAATTCGGGGACAAATGAGAAAATTCATTCAGTTGACGACGTATTTCCCAGTAAAATGGACCGAATCGGCTGTTATCAATTGGCCTTTAGGCTATTGTTTATTACTTGGTTTATTGTACGTTCGTTTGTTGCTTTGTAGTATGTACATACAATAAATTAGGTTAAGTCAGTACAAGTAGCCAGCATTTGTAACAAATACCCGCGTATTTTTATTGATCACTACTGACAAGAGTTATTAATTAATTAATAATAATGCATTCTACAATTATGCATGTACTACATGGTGTCATCATATGTACTTGAAAAGTAATTAAATGCAATTACGCGCAAATGCGATGGTTTAGTGGGGATGTTGTGATGTGATGAGTTAAGTTGAGTTACTTACTAACACACTGTTTGTGTATGCAGAGCGTTGCTTAATTACAACTGTAATGAACTGAACTGAACTGAACAGATGCACTTTTCAATGCGCATTCAATACGTAATTGAAAGTTTGCTCCAATTTCGTGCCAGCTCTATATATATACCCGGCGAAAGAGAGAATCTCAGTTCCAACAACTAAGCAAACAATAACTTGCAAGTACTTTGCTCGATAACACATTTATATGTATTTTATCTTGATTTCGTAACTTTTATGTAAGTAGAGATAAGTCGTTGACTAATTCTTTTATTGTTGGACTAGTTTTAAAATAGTTCTTGACATCTTTTTGATATTTAACTTAAAATTTAATTTCATTCAATTTGTTTATTAATTTATTCATTAATTAACATACAAAAGGCAAGATTCAGTTTTAGTCTTATAATATGTGGGCGGTTCAAAATATTTCTCATGTACGTACAGCACATGTAACTATTTTGGTTTGTTTTGCACAAAACGTACGCAATCGAAATACGTAATGATTTCATTCGTCGTGTCGCGAGCTTTATTGTTTTATTTATGGCCGATTGATTTGATTGTTAATCGCACAATTGGTGAATGTTAAACAATATTAACATTGTTCAGTATTCGCAATTGGAAACAGAAACCGAAAACGAAATCGAAATCGCAGTGAATACTTATTTGATTTATTCATTTTCTTTTCTTATTCCACAGACATAAAGCCATCCAAAGGAGCAGCTGTCATTATCCTCAGCTATCCTCGGTACTGCCGCTATCGCGCAATCTTGAAGCGACTCGAGGGCGTTGAGGATGAGCGACTGAAGCATCGCTTCGTGAATGCACTGGGAGGGATTCGGGTTAAAAATGACAACACGCGGATTCTCTACTGCCGCGAGACGTTTGACTATCCGGAGCTGGAAGGACATGAGTTATTGTGCAATCACTTGGCGCCCAAGTTGAAGGGTCGGCCGAGGGGCAAGCGGAAAAAGCGCAGCATCTCGCCGGGCTCCGAAAGCAACGAGTCAGAGTCCTCTGTTTCAAACGCATTCACTTCTGGAAAGGTAAGAGCAACACACAAATATTTGACTATAACAAAGCATTAATTAATTACTTGTGTTGTAGAATAAGTTGGCGATTGGCAATGGAAGAAATGGTTTGCGTTGTGATGGCGGGGCGACAACACGTCGAACAACGCGCTCCTCGGAGACGAACAATCCTGAGAGCAAAGACTTTGTCAAGCAATTGACCACGTTTATGAATAACAACAAGACGCCCATCGGCAGGATACCCTCGCTGGGACATAGAGAACGTAAGATTTTACTGAAAGTGACTGTGATATTCGGTATAGTACGAGGTGAATTTGCTTTTAGTTGATTTGCATTCATTCTTTCTCAAAGTGGAGAACCTTGGCGGGTACGACAACGTAACACAGAATCGCCTCTGGAAGTCGATATTCGACGAGCTGAGCGGTAATCTGGCGAGCACGAGTGCAGCGACTGTAATTAGAAAGCACTATGAGAGGTAATCATCGGCTAATTGATAAAATTAGCCCAGAGATGGCCTCGTTCATTCCACTCACCCTTGGCGTTTTGTTCTTGTCGGTTGTAGGTTTTTGTTGGCATATGAGAAGCATCTAAAGGGCGAAGAGTACAAGCCTCTGGCGGTATCCGAGCGACGAAGGCTGAAGAGCAAGACTGGGAGTAGTAGCGCGAGTATGAGCGATGCTGAAACTAGCGAAGGGACGTCTCGAAGTGGTAACAGCACTCCCGTACCGCAAGTCCAGCAATGTTCCTCTTCATCCACGCCGTCGACACCCACCGAAGCCAAGGACTTCAATAGCATAGGTCTCAATAAAGTATCGGAGACGACCAAATCGTCCCTGCGCAGTGTACGAGTTAAACCCGATCGTTTGCGGGAGAATAAGGATCCTTCTTCTGCACTGTCAACAGTGCAGGAAGAAATGATGGAAGTTTCTTGCAAGGATGAGAAGACCATTCCGGAAAAGGACCCTGAGCCCACCATTGGCGCGGTGGCCCCGGTGCAAGAACTTGCCGTTGAGAAATCCAGCTCGCCCGTTGAGGGCAAAGAGAATATTCCTATCTTCAACGATGTTCAGAACACCCAACAGGCTAACACAACGAACGCCACGTGCAAGAAGGAGGAGGCGGACGATGATCTGGTCGAGGTGCCATACAAACCCAAATCGCCGGAGGTCATCGACCTGGACGCAGAGTATTCGACCAACAATAATAACAATTGCACGCTTAATAACAAAAACAGCGTGGCTGACATGAAGAAGGGTAAGTTGGATATTCTTAAAGAAGGCGGCTTGGAAGTGACGCCTGTGCGCAATCTACCACCAGGTGATCTCAATGCCGCTCGAACGCTGACCATTCATAAGATGACGCACGAGAAGCAGCACATGCCGCCGCCGTCCATCAACGCGACGCTCATCAAGCGTCCGCCTGCAGCGTCCGCGGCGCCGCCGCCACGCAAATCCTCCGTGTCATCGCTGCCTACCAACTTCAACCCGGTCGTGCCTCGCAAGGTCGTGCAGTCGACGTCGATCTACAAGCCATGCCAGAAGATGATCTACGGTGACCCCAAGCACATTATGCAACCCCAGATTCATCAGGTGCAAACCCCCAAGTTTGTGGGTGCGCCATCAGCCAGCACAGCGTATAAATCCGTAACAGACTTACTGGACTTGACGGTGAAGAGTCCACAGAAACCTGCTGCCATTGAAATTGTACCGGTGCAACCAGCATCTTCGCCAAAGATGGCCAACAAGATGCACTATCCATCGCCTCCAAACTTACCACTGCTTGAAGGGCGACGTTTGAATAACTTGGAGATCACGTTGGTCAATCCGAATCAGTTGGCACAGGCGCAAGGGCAAGTGCAAGTGCAAGCACAACAAAGGCTCATGCCGCCTCATTTACCGCCGCACATGCAGATGCAGCAACCTTCTCAACCCCAGCCTCCCATGCATATTCCGAAGAAGCAGCAGCAGCGTCAACATCAACATCCCCAGCTGCCGCATAACAAACCGCATTATAAACCTCCGCCTCCACCTCAGCATTCACCTCATAATCAGCACCATCACCACCACCACCACCACCATCAACAACAGCAGCAGCAACAACAGCAGCAGCAACAACATCAGCAGCAAACACAATTACCCGTCTCCAAGCGGCAGATAAACGACTTCTACGCGCCTCCTTCTAATAAAGTGCAATGCATCGAAGAAAACGGCAAGCAGCAACGCATCAGTGCCATTCCCAATTTGTATCCACCGCCTCCGACAAGTAAACAATCGCAAGTGTCCAAGAGTTCAAAATACGCTCCACCACCGCATCCAAGTGCCCCGCTCCTCATGCCTAACTATGGCATGTCTGCTGCGGCAGCGGCGACCAGTAGTAAAGGCATGCCGCCACATTACCCCATGCTTGACCCCATGTACTATCAGGGTTTGTATTCGCATCTTCAAGTGCCGCCCGGCTTTCCGTTACCCACGGATAATCTGCAGTATCTCAGCGAGCTGATGGCGAGAAATCGGTTACCTGGGTTAATGCAGGGGTTTCCGTTGCTAGCCGAGCAACATGCTTCCATTGCTTCAGCAGATAACAAACCTAAAAAGCCATAGACTTAAAACACGCCGCGTTTACATAGTTATTGACTGCCAATCATTGAGTTTGAAATATGTTGGAAGAACAGTTACGCTATTTAGTAATCAGTGTTGTATATGTACAGAATTAGTAAGATTATAAGTTACAAAACATGGCCAGAATCTAAGAGGGAGACTAAAACAAAACCACAATTTGAATCTAAACCAACTTGTGCGAGTTTAATAAGTATATTACTAATTAAATCAAAGTGACATGCAATTAATGTGGTGGTAACACACGTAAATAACTAACTATAACTGATGACTGCGATGATCGATGATTAATGAACGACGAAGAGATGAGGAAAGGAATTAGCAACTGTGATTTTATTACTAATTATTATAGTTAAGAGTTGATAGCATTACGATAAATATACCAAATTAAAACGTGTATATAAATATAGTTAGCTAACTCTAGGGTATTTTATGGATAATTTTAAAGCGCCATGGAAGTCATGGTGGAACTATTTTATTAGTTGGGAGTTTTAAATCAATCAGACGGTATTGGAATGGCTAATATGCAATAATCGTTGACAATGATTACTTCTTTTGTATTTAAAACTTGAGTTAAATTTGGTTGTTGTGACATTTATGAGAAATGTTACCATTGATTAATTGCGTTATTATTTGTATGCGCTCTTGGAAATTTATTTTACTTGCTAGTAATTGGCCATGTGCAAGAAGTTGTTGATACAAACGAAGAAATGTATGTATTGTATGTACATATGTACATCAAAGATAATTTGAAAAAAAGGTCATTTTATCTAGCTGATAGGTTACTCGATAGGGTAGAGAACTTATCTATAAGAGAATTGTACATATTATAATGTATTGATTTACATACACGTTTACGTTCTAATTATACTTTTCTATTTTTGAGATATAAACGAAACAAAATGGCTGATGATAGATGATAATGAGACGCAGAGATGGGAGAAGTGAGCTAGTTAGGCAGGATGCAATTTTGGCAATTTTACAGCAAAATTTAAATTAAATGCAGCAAACAGACGAGATTCGGGACGAATTGATTTAAACTAACAATAAGTGACAGAAGGGTTGACTTTTTAGTAATTAAACGCAAAACAAATGAAAAATTATAACAAAAAAAGAAATTTATCATAAGTATATTACCATGGAGACAAAAGCTGTATAAAACAAATAAATTTCATGATATGAAAAACTAGTGGTTCGCCTTTTTAGGAGGAAGAAGAAATGGAATCTTTATTGATTGGTAAGTTTATTACTGTATAACAAGTACACATGGTTTTTAATGTTTGTTTTAGCTCTTATTTGAAATATTAATTTCTAATTACCTGTTTGTTTAGCGTATTTTTCAAATGAATTACAGATACTAATGGATTCTTCTTGAAATGACCTTGTCAATACTGAAACCAAGCCATATTTGCAATTTACTTATTAATTAGCAATGTTGTTGTTTTTCTACAATAACGAAGATAAATTATATGACAATTAAAGCGAGAGTGAAACAGCGCGAGTTTATCCAAATAGTTTAAGTCAAGGTCAATTCCGTGTTGTTTGTTTACCTCTTTTTTATACATTCATTTGCTAATTTACAAGCATTATGCGTCGAAATACGTTAGTAAAATAATAATCTATATACATATTACAAAATTAAAACATACAAAATAGATTAGAATAAATCATGTAAATGAAAATCAGAACTGCATAAAAGTTAATTAACTCAAAACCGGTTTAAAACAGCATTAAACCGCGTTTTATGTTTATCTTAAGATGTATTTCAAGTATGTAGAATGAAAAATCTACCAAATCATTAGCATAATTGGTTACATACTGAACATGAATGCATTCCAAGTTGCACCAAAAATGTTGAATTGCACTGTTTATTTGTTGATCTAGGATGATTATATAATGCTGCAATTGTTAACGCTTTCAATTGCAAGACAAACATTTACATACGCTAACTTTTGTTATGCAACATCAATTACATAATTCAATAATGCTCGCATTCATTTTGGGTCAAAATATTGATTTGTTAATTAACATAGTAATTAGTGTCACTAAATTCCACATAGAAACAAATATGCAATACATTAATACATTATTTTCAAAGAAACAGAAGAGGAAACTAGAATTGATACCAAGCAGCATGTGACAGAGTGGGACAAAGTATATTAGAAATCCTAGATAAAAGTCGTACTTGTCTAGCGCTAGAGCGCATGTGTAATCACATCCAGCACGCAGTGTGCTGAGCAACTTGCTTAAGTTCAGTCGCACAAGTCCACGCTCGCGAGCGCGAAAGCAAAACAAAGCGAAAGCATGCGCTACCTCGCGCTGCAACAGCTCTCCACGATCATTGCTTCGCGATTACGACCTTATTAATCACGTGCCAGTTTCAGTTTTAGTCAGTGAAGCAACAAAAACCCAACAATCGCCGGTCATCAGCGGAGATCTATCTATCTGTAGTGCGCGAACCGTGAGTGAGTGATGATGCTTCCGCCAGCATGTGCTAATTTATCTCAGACACAGTTACATTAATTGCATTGTATTGCAATACGTTGTGTCTTTCGGTCGAATTGTCGAGCGGACGGCATTTCGGGGACACGCGTTATCATTGTAAACCGCTTTGCTTTGCTCACATTCAATACACAAAACGTGCCTTGCGCCAGCAAACAATCGACGAAGGACTCGAGTGCGCTGTAAAATGCGATACACGCGTGTATCAACGAACTCTCTGATTGTGTATTCCATATTACTCAAGTTGCACACATACAGCGCTGGATTCACACAAACCACGCCGGTTTAAGATCAACATTCACTTTATGAAGGTGAGTTTTCTGTTTGTGTTGATAAGTTTATTCTCTCAAGTATTCAAGTGTTCCGTGGACTTTAGCTTGAACTCCCACGCATTATGCACGTGCAGTTATTTGGCTGTGATTTTAGGGTAATTTTTAATTTCCTCGTCCTGTCTTTAACCTCATAAGTTTTAAGCTTGTGTTGTTTTATTTTTGGATTCATTTGGAACTAAACATACCTACATATTTTGTTTAAGCATGCACATTTCATGCAATATTTCCACATATTTCATTATTGATAAAGCAATAATTGTATGGAATAGGTACATAATTAGAAAAAAATTGACATTTAAATCATAAGTAGATAACAAATAATTACGTCTTATTAAAGTTATTTGCGTGTTTCAATGTCGCGTAGGAATTAACCGGCCGGTATGTTATTATAGTAATTAATTTTATATTTTTGTCATCGCAGTCTGCAATTTGCAAATTTTCCTATATGCACTAGTTTGATTGAGGACGAGTTAAACTTCCAATAGGAAATGACAATGTGTGTCTGGAAATTGAACAAATAGGTTCAATTGTTAAGGTAATTTGGTTAGTTATGTACCTACGGTCTCGGTCAGTCTAGGACTATAAACTGTAAGGCATTACATTCTCTCATACAATTTGTACTGAGCTGGCATAAAGGACGATATCATAGTCTATTTGTGGACTTTGTGGGCTTATTGTTTGTGGGACATTAATACTATGTACTTAGAAGAAATTCTTTCCATGCAGTTCAGTTCAAAATTAATTCACTTTCAAATATTCTGGCAGCTGTTTTCTATTTAACTTGTGTCTTCTTAGTACATATGTATGTATCTACGGACATATGTATGTATGTATGTATGTGGCTCATAAATAGAACAAGGCGGGATGTCCCAACAAACATTTAAATTTAGATTTTTTAAGTTGAACTCCATCTCCATCTTTATTTATCCCTAAGTGATTTCATCTGAATATCTCATTCTGTAATTGATGATTGATCAATTGCTATTGATTGATTCCAATTGGCAACGCCACGCGCACCGATATGCATCTCAAAGATTTGCCACTTGAGCTTTACTCTTGCTAATTTATTTGCACTGGACGTGCGTCATTTATATTTTAGGATTCAGAATTGTACTTTAATTGGTGAATTAATTAATATTGATGTTCCAGCAATGATGTACAAGATGGAGGACCATTGTTGCAAAGAAGCGGAGGATTTTATGTGTGACCAAGTCATTTTCACCTCTGAGGTCGACTTCAAGGCGAAAAGATCGAACGGTACAATTTCAACAACGTAAGTTATAATTTAAAAAGGTTTTTGGGTTATTTATAGAATGTTTTGTTATCTCTAGACGATTATGATGTCTTTTGTTGATAAAAATCAATAACATTTTTGGAAACTTTGTGATAAAATCATAATATAAATGATAATGATTCACTGCAATGATGATAAATAATTTAAATTGTTATTCGTGATAGACAATGGTAAGTTCTAATAAAGCAGCATCTACTTTGCGTATAATATGTGTCTATTTATCCATGCTAGGCGTGAACTGAGCGAATCTACTTAATTGTCACTATTAAAGCGAACTTTTGAAGGACATTCCTATTATGTTCATACAAGCCCACATAGTTTGCGCTCATGTCGTAGTCCGGTCAAATTAGACATTGACCTTGCATTAATTTACAACAAGCTGAAAATTGGCATAATTGTTCAAAATATAATTATAAAT